>JAFVLL020029141.1:0-65269 GCA_021397915.2 Tor tambroides | reverse complement strand
TTTTTATGTATTTCAAGAATTAATATGAAGAGAATAAAGTTTTGCAAGCCTTTTACCATGACCGTTTTAAATGTCCATATTTTTTATATTACACACGAATGTTAATGTTCGCTGCTGGGTAGCACTTGAAGCAGTTCTTGAAATAAAGACGGGTTTCCACAGAAGGATTGTGTCAAAACGGAAACACGTGAATAAATATAATCTGGTTTAAACAAACCCAGTGTAAACACAGAATAATTGACATTTACTGTGTACAAAAGACCAATAATGCAATGGCATGCTATTTCTCTTTTCTTTATAATGACACTAAACATTTCTCCTTTAGTTAGCTCCATTGGGTCCACTTATTGCATTTTACAAATTATATTATATAATAATATTTTTTCCATAAAATTGAACCTGTTTTTAAGATATTTTTAAAGATATTCTGCATTGCATTTTCTTGTTTTTGCTTCTTTTTTTTTTGTAGTATCCATTATTCTTAATGTTGATTCTCATTTGAAATTTACTATAACAATATATATATATATATATATATATATGTATATATATATATATTTGATATCAGCATAATTTAGACAGTACAACAAACTACCATGATTTCAAAATAATTTATGATTTAAATTAGGCTATACATATTTTTTAATTACAGTAATACAGAGAATAATAATAATTTTGCATTAAAATAATGATAATTACAGAAAAATGCTTATTTATTTTCTTAAATATAATTTTTCATTTCTTTCTCGGTTTTACAGCAGTGTGATTAAAGTTGTCTAAAACTAAAACGGAAACAAATATTAAAACTATTAAAAAATATTTCCATTACTTTGAAATAAAATAAAATTTAAACTTAATTTTAAATTTTAACTTAATATACTAAAATAACTAAAACCCAAATAGACAATTATTAAAATAAAACAAATGAAAAACAGAACATATAAAAACAGACTCAAAATATTAATTTTAATTATAAGAGTATTTAATTGACACTAAAATAACACCCTGTTGCACTGAGATTTCAAGGTTTGACCATTAAACTAAACTAAACCTAAATTATGCACATCCCATCTGCCAGTGTAACTATTCCTTGTCTGAAAGACACTAAAATATATATCCAATGTGTATCTGTCTAAAATCAGATATTATCTGGATTTACTCTACCAACCCGGCAACTGTAACAAAGCACTGTAAATGTAGGAAGACATTTACAAGCATGTCAACCTTTATAAGGAATAGAGAGGCGAGCAGAGGCACGGTTGTTTGGATGACGCAGACACAGGCCTCTCCAACTTGGCCAGACTATTATAGACAGCACTCCGGTGGCTTAAAATAGTATTAAACTCATCACCGGGATGACAGTGATCTGAATGTTATTGCATCATCTAAAATAATGAATCCCATTTGATATTGGAAGCAACTGAGAGCAAATTCAACATTTCAAAAAAAAAAAAGAAGAGGTAAATAATGTGTGTGAATTAATGTGTTTGTGACTTACTTCTCTGCCTCCCGCTGCATCTCTTCTCGCTTTTGTCTCCGTAACTCCCTGCGACGCTCAAAATCAAAGTCCTCATCCATGATTCACACAGAGCTCTTGGGGTACAAGCTGAAAGAGAGAAAGACAGTCAGACAGGGTGGGATTTATAAAGATTTGAACTGTCCTGATCACTTTAATTCAAAGTCAAGACGCTCCCTGTCAGCTGTTTGGCTTATAACTCACCAGGACCACAACATTCCAGTTTCTTGATCCACTTCCCTGGAACAACTACCAGGAAAGGCAAACTATGCCACAAATTTAACTTCACCACTGATCTTCTCTATTCATGGACATATTATTTTAACTCTTGGCTCTTGCCATACAATGTTTGTATAATGTATCGTTTTAAGAATTTATATAAGCTATGTTCATATGTATCGTTTTAATTCTCCATCTTGAAGTATAGCATTTCCTGGTCTTCTGTATCATTCAGATTAATCATTCTTTTGTGTTTTCTGCGTGTATGCCCAACACCAAACAGAGCTAAGGAAGTGGCCAATTTTATTTAACCATTGCATGTTTGCTTACATTGTCTGAAATAATGAATAATAAACAAAGCCAAAAAATCTAATTGTGCTAGAAGGGTAAAGCATGTCATAAAAGAGGGTTTCCTGAACAACAAACCAAGACCCAAGTGCCTTCACCAATATTAAGGAGGGAAAAAACATCTAATTCCTGGAATTAAATAGGCTATATCATAACTTGATAATTTTGTGTTTTATCACTAATACAAAAAAATGATGGTTTCCCCAAAACACACACCTCATCTGTCATTGGTTGGAATCTAATGAAGCCATTGGTTGAACCAGTGTTTATGTCGAAAATGCCAGTGTTTTATGCGGGAATCATTAAATTGGCAATGCTTACTTAGTTAACTCTGTAATAATGAACTAGGATTGAAGAAAGCAGTTTAAAATATTTCACAGAACAAAGCCTGAAATATTCATCTTACAGTCCTGACTGCTACTGATGTAGTCAATTCTGTGCTACTTGGCATCATCATCATCATCTCTGGAGGTAGGATGAATCCCTGACGAAGCAGTAATGAACACCTAGCGCTTTTCCTGAAAAAATGCCCGCTTTGTGATTTTGGAAAAATGTCTGTCGAGCTGTAGGTCACCATGGCAAATTCAGGCGGGTGCAAAGCAGCCATGTGTCAGCCAAGCAGACGTCCTCATAAGGGTTTGTTTGTGTGTGGCCATTAGACACTGCTATCGACTGTCATTGCCACACGAGTGCTTCTTATTATTAAAACCTTTTTGAATGACTTCTACTATTTAGTGTTCCAAACAACGACTAAAATCGTAACGAATGCGACAACAGATAAATTTCTCGACAGTTTTATGACGTGTGAGTGTCCTCTGGCGGTTTCATTTGGTTTCATAACGCTAAAGTGCGCTGCAGCGTTTTCTGTCTGAACGCGACAACGATCGCAAACACGACACTGATTCGCGAAAATGACTCTTTTGAACCGGTTCTTTTTTAATGACTTCAAATTCACGAAAGAACCTGAAACGCCCGCGTGATTGATTAGCGGTTTGAATCGTTATGATGAACTGTGATGAATGGTTCCTGAGACAGAAATTCAAATTAAACATTTACGAGCCAAACAACGTTTTTAGTTTTTGCCTTGAATGTGTGCTGTATGGACTAGTGACACTTAAAAATAAAATGAAGAAATACATTTTAATTTACAATTTAATACAAACAAAAATGGAAATATATCACATTTTAAATGGACGCATTAAAAGCCATGTTTATAAAAGTTTATAACTCATGTTGGTTAAATAAAATAATAATTGAAATCAATTAAATTTGCATTTTTGAGGGCAAAAAAAAAAAAAAAACATTTTCAAGTTTATTTTCTTTGTCATTTGGTTAAATACTTTTCTTTAGTTCACCCAAAAATGAAAATGTTGTAATAATTAACTTACCCCAGTTGCAATATTTTTCCATACTATGGCTGTCAACGGATAAAAGAAAGAAAGAAATTTATAGGCCTACAGGTTTGGAACAAGGGTGAGTAAATGCTGACAGAATTTTTTTATTTTTGGTTGAACATTCCCTTCAAAAAGTGTCTTTGGACAATTCAGAGTTGATATAAGATGGACTGTAATTGGAGAGTTTACACAGATTTAAATATGTCCATTTATTTTTCAATTAAAAATGATTTATTAATTTATTTTGTTATTATTTTATTGAACCACATTTTATAACATTGGTTAAAATGTATAACTTCTTGCTTCATTTTATTTTTAAGCATCAGTCCTAGACTAGAATTTTAATACAGTAGGGTTCTGAGAGCACTTTAACATCTGTGACAGAGAACTTGGTTGGATAATTCTGTTAAGGATTTTATAGTCCGTCTCTCTGCAAGACACCAGCCTCCATTTTATATTATAATACCTTTGCATCGATATGGGAACAATTAGGTTGGTGGTTTCACAAAGCCTGTTCTGTGTTCTTCTCTCCATATCACATGTGTGTAGCGCTGGGCCAGACAGAAAGCGCCCAGCAGGCCAGAGGTGAGCGGACTCGTTGGACGGCTGCTTCCACTGGAGCTGCAGGCGTGTTTGGTTTGGCTCTCCTCCAGAGGCAGAGGAACAAGGCTCTAGCACCAGTCTAAAGAGTCTCCATATGTGCATAAACTGAAAAAAGTCCTGTAATGGTGACCTCATGTGAGGGCTTTCTGGGTGACAGACGCATAAGGATTTTAACCCCTGCCTACAACCTGTCACATCTATCAGCAGAAGGCTGATGTGCTTTGACCACTGGGTTAATGTATTGCAACCACACATAAGACAATATGTATGCAATTTCCTACATTTGCATTAGGTTTGATGTGAGAAAGTGTTGGTGACCCCAGTGGAAAACTAGTGAATTGATCAGATTTCAGTGGAGCACTTTTCACTGCATTCATCAAATCAGTTTTTAACACTTTTGCCAGTTTTACAACTGAAATTTGTGCAGTTGCCTGCACTTGTTTTGTATAGGAACTCGTGGACAAGCATCAGTCCTGTTTTACTAAGCGTGGTAGAACAGGCATTTATTAGTTAATAATGAAACGGTCCAAATGTCATGCATGAGTTAAGTCCATAATCTTTTATATATTAAAAAAAAAATCATTAAATGTTGTCTGAAGACAATTTTAATAGTAATTTTTCTTACTGAGTATAAGAATTTTAAAAACAATTTAAATGACAAACATAGCAATTCACTTTTTAATGGTAGATTTCTTTAAATACATTGCTGATAATTTCAGTTTTCTTAGCAAAAAGAGTTCATTTTATTTATATTAAATTAATTGAAATGTTTTAAGATTAAATTTACTTTTCTTTGTTTTACATTCCTAAAACTCCTTTATTTATTCTACTTTTTTCAGTTTTAATAATAAAATAGCAGATTTTCATTATGGTCTGTAACTTTTAAACCCCATTGCATGTCTCTGTAGCACTCGAGCAGAATAATAGATTTCTGTAATATATTTATGTATGTTAGAACAAAACATGAGGACTTTATAAAGGAAATCAACAACTTCAGGAACAAATGGAGACACTGAAGAATTCAGGAATTTCCTCAATGCAAAATAGCTGTTAAAACAGAGGTTAATAAAACCAGACTAAGTGATCTGAAGAATTCAAAGGCATTTTCTTTTTCTGTTCCCATTTCTCTTGCTCATTACAGAACGCTTTTGGGTAGTGGGCATGTTATACATTTCCCAGACTCCCTTTCGCTGTCCAGTCTTCCTACCACAAGTTATCATCGAGTCCACAAATCATTTCCACATGACGGAGACGGAGAACATATTCTAATTTATACATCTGTGACTGATTCCAGGTCCTGGGCAATTTGCCCTCTTCATGGTATTCTTTTTTTATGCAGAGAGTTTGAATGCACTAGACTCCACTAGTATGACCAACATAATGCTTTTGCACTATAGTACACAGATGGAAAAAAAAAAGCTTGAAATGAAATGAATCTCATTAGAACTTTTACAGTACAGACTGACAGATCATGTCCAAATCTGTTAAAAAGATTTATATAGCGTATCTTAAGCCCGTAATGGAATTTCTGTGTGTCAGGAAGTCAGCATTTTAGAGCTGTTGCTACCACCCAGGTAAGACTGGGTGAAGCCGTTTACAATGACATAACGAGCTGTCTAGTGGGTTTTCAATAAAGCTTTATTATGTGCGGACAGGACAAACGTGTGGAGCCAGAATACACATCAGGGCGGATCTACGTCCAAGCCAAAACCAACGAGAGCTGTGCAAGATGCTGAAACGATTTTCTAGTCACTGATAAAGTACCTGCTTTCCATTTGATTTATTCACTTATTCAGACCTTTAGACACAGTGCATGAGAAAGGAGTATTACGTTAGGTAGCTATAGTTTCATCTCTCTTGCATCACTCTGTGGTCTCCTTCTGGAGATAGGCCTAATGAAATAATTTCACGTTTAACATTTTATAGTCATTCATTTATTTATTTGCTCACAGTCACAAGATCTAACAACTTAAAGGGTTAGTTCACCCAAAAATGAAAATTCTGTCATTAATTACTCACCCTCATGTTGTTCCAAACCCGTAAGACCTTTGTTCATCTTCGGAACACAAATTAAGATATTTTTGATGAAATCTGAGAGCTTTCTGACCCTGCATAGACAGCAATGCAACTACCACATTCAAGAAAGGTAGTAAGGACATCATTAAAATAGTCCAAGTGGCATCAGTGGTTTGATCTTAATTTTATGAAGCTACGAGAATACTTTTTGTACTCAAAGAAAACAAAATAACAACTTTATTCAACAATTTCTTCTTTTCCATGTCAGTCTTCGACGCACGTTCATGAGAGTTTCATCAAAAATATCTTCATTTGTGTTCAGAAGATGAACGAAGGTCTTGTGGGTTTGGAACCACATGAGGGTGAGTAATTAATGACAGAATTTTCATTTCTGGGTGAACTATCCATTTAACAAAAATTATGATTTTTAAAAAAAATACTTTCAGGGACCTTATTCCACCCTTGTTACACTTGTTGCTGGTCAAAAATGACCAGCCTACAAAAAATTGCTTATAAATTGCTATATTAAGATTGTTTTCTTTCTATAAGAACATGTTTTGTATTTCTTTTTTAAACTGATAGGCCTCATTGATCTGAACATATGCACCTTAGTTTTTGAATGAACATTGCCAAAATTATGTCACAAATAATGCTTTTTTATTTAAAAAAAAATAGCATAATGAGAGATCTACTGGAATAAAAAAAAAAAAAAACTGGTTATTTTTGACCAGGAACACCAAATTTGGTGGCAGTAGCCATGTAAAGTAGGATAATGTACGTTGTAATTTTTTGATAATTTGTTAATTTTAAATTTTTTGATTCCACATATCCACAAATATATAAATGTCGCAATAGATTTTCATGTATAAAGACATTGACACATTGTAAAATAAAATAAAATTATATAATATTCTATGGATTTTTTTTTTTCAATTAGGCTGACATTATTTATTTATTTATCTTTATTTATTTTATTACTTTATTTTACTATGGGTGACAAATCTGGAGTCATTTCCCACTCCCTCCACTCACTCTTCCTGTCAACGCACAAGCTAAAAAACTCACTGAAGTTAAACAATAAACCAGAACAAAGATCTTTTGCTCCTCTATACAGCTTATTTGGACAACTTCTGAATTTATGAGGACAAGATGAAAGATTTAACTTATGGCACTGGCACGCCTGTCATTTTATTCATCAAAACCATCAAAGACCGAGTCAGCGACATGTTGTGTTTTTCCTCAACCCATCTTTTTGATGTGTAATTAGCGTTAGTGCTGGCAATTACACCAAAACCTCAGATCACATCAAGAACAACATGCCCTCAGCAGTAGAAGCAGCTGTAGATTGGCAGTGAATCAATCCCTCTCGAGTCCCTTCACTCCCCTGCTTCTGCCGCACCAATCTCCAGATGCACAGACCGGGAATCCCCAACCAGAGATGCACTGAATCAATGGCTCGTAAAATTCTGACCCGATAAATATGTGAAGGCTTTTTGTGCCATGACGTGTAACAGGACACAGTTGCTGCTCACTGGTGAGGCCTTGAATAACCAAACATGGATAAAGATGCTCACCCTGTGAAACTAACATGGACTTCAGTTTAGAGTGCAAGACTTGGATCTCTAAACAAGTACTGTATACTACTGTGGGAGTTTCAATAGTTGCAGTAATCCACGATTGCTAATATTACACAGTAAGTTAAGAAATGCATGTTGCATCATGGTTTTAAATGAACATAAAGTTACAAAAACACTTGGATAAGAATGCAGAAGTGATTAGTCATGTCTCTTGATGTCTTAAATAGGCCACATGCAGTAGTTTTGCCCTCTGTCACCCTTCAGTCTCTGTGTAATGCTTCTCATTTCTGTACACCAGCTGTGAAGCATTGAGAATTTGGGGAAATGGGATTATTTAGTGCAGCCCTGCAGGCACTGAAGCACAAACTGTCCTCAGAGTCTTAAACTGTAGAGTCTTGATCATCTAAATGAGTCATTCTCGCTTTCTTCCGCTGACCTGCCCATTTCCTCCTGAATTAAGGGTAGCTGCACCTGTGCCCCTTACAGAACAGAAAACCTTCTGTTTCAGAATAACCCCATCATATGTCTTTGTCTAATTCCGTGCCAAGGGCTACAACCTTTTAGCCATTAGAAATAGTCACAATGTAATAGGTTTCATATTTTTTTATATTTTTAAACTTTGAATTACTGCATAACTATACATTCTTTCAAAATACTACAGGCATTTGGACTCCGTAAACTCTCACCAGCATTCAAAGAGGAAACATTTGCAGACTTCTGTCTATTTAATGCATTCCAGCAGACCCCCTCAAACAGTGTGAGTCAAATAAAACTGGTTTGGATTATAATCAGTTCTGTGCTTCCTACGTATGACCACAAACGATCGTTTCCAATTTGCCATATTCAAGGAAATATTAAACGAGCTTCAACGTTTAAATGTGCCATTGGAGAAGTGAATAACTGTGACCGAGAATGGTGAGCAATAATTTTCATTCCATCTCTTTATTTAGCAAAACAACCCAAAAAGGTAAGAATGATCCCACTTTTAGCAATGTCCTCAATTTTCCAAGTATACAATATTTCCTCAGAGTTTACAAATTGTTTCAAAAGTGCGAAGGAGGTGGACTACAGGAGACCAAGATGCTCAAAAAGGAACCTTAACTGCAGTTAAACACATTCCAAATCTCCAGGGCAGCAAGACATTGATCATGGCCAGACAGATCCACATGTATCAGGAAGGAGATGGTTTCATGCCTAGTGGCTTATACCATGTAAGGAAAAAGCCCGACTTGGCACGCGTGCGCTTCAGCGCTGAAGCTTTTCCACAGCTAGACGCCTGGATAATGTATGATAAACAGTATGTTGCGATGGAACACGTTCAATGAATAAACCTCAAAACGGAATTTGGGATTTCGGCCTCACAGCTGCAAACTTCTCCGTACATTTTTGATGGACCTACCCAAAGACAGTTCAGTTTCGTCTTACTGTGACCTCACGCCTTGGGAATGCTACATGTGCCAATTGTCCATCATCTTTGGTTAAGAGGTACTCCAGCTCCAATATATATAATTCCATCCCAAAAAATGTTTGCTGCATAACTCAAGGCAGCACTATGGAAACTCGGTCTTCAAATTACCTGCTTTTCAACATCTGGCAGCAGTGAAGTGTGTATTAAATGAGCTATCTAAGGGATTGTGTCTTGTTATATATTTAACTAAATCCAAATCTTCTATCAAGCGCAACTGAAATAACTATAGATTACTTTGAGGACATAGTCTGGTTCATATCCAATTCACTCAGAACCGATGTCAGGTTTAAGCCAATTTAGATATTGAATGAGTGATTGTGATTTTTAAATGTCTTTATATTAGTTTTGAATATTCAAACTGGAACTCTTGCCAACCAAAGCACCAGTTCAAATATCATTGAGTCTTTTTATGTTGTTGGATGATTCCTTTGAGCAAAATGAATCTACCTGGTCCTTGACGGGCCCCTGCTGATCCAGCTTCCTTCCCTCTCTGATTTCCCCCCTGAGTCTGGGCACTAAGGGCCAGCAGCATTCCCAAGCTTGATCCCATCCCACTCCGGAAGCACAGGGCAGTACTCCTAACATCCTGCCCGCAGCCTGTGCCAAGGCCCTGTTATCGCTGAATTGCCTCCAGATTCTGTTCAGCTTCACAAAACACACACACCACTCGCTGCTGTGGTGCATTCCACACACTGCTTCATCTGTCATCAGATCTGCACTCTGGGATAAAATACTGAGACCTTTTTTTTTTTTAAACGGGAGGCGGGGGTGAAAATGTGATGTTATGTGATGATTAATGCTTTTGCAGTGAAATTTTTTTGATCAAAATGTATAATAATTTGTATAATGTATAATAATAATAAAATATGTTTTTAAAATAAATATTTTGGTCTAAAATCTATAGTAATAATAATAATAATAAGCATATTAATTTCTTATGAGAAATACTTTTTGGCTAAATTTGTTATTGTTATTATAAATATTTTGTGTGTGTGTGTGTGTGTGTGTGTGTGTGTGTTTATATATATAAGAAAATATTTATAAAAATTTATTATGAAAAATGTATTTTGGCCATTATTGCTATCATTACTATTATTATTATTAAATAATTATTATATATTTTTATATATAATCATTATTATTTTTGGATGATTATTATTATCATTATTTATAAATATTGAAATATTTACTATTTTTAGTTTTTAAAAAAAAAACATCTCAACCTTTATTACCAATAACTTTAATTATTATTATTGGTAGTACTAGTAAAATAATAAAAACAATTATTTAAATATATTAAGATTATTTTATTTTGTATGTTACCTTTTACATTTTTGTTAGTCTTTTCTCTCTCTCTCTCTTTTTTTTTTTTTAAGTATAAAGGGTTGCTCAGTGGCAAGTTTAGTAGTGACAACTTACCCCATACAGAGTGAAACATGCCTCGCTATTGGCAAATGTGTGAATAGTATCTATTCTTCTGGGAAATTACGGTACATGGAAATGTTCAAAAGCCTTATTCCAAGACTTTAATGCCTATACCGCAACCTACTCCTGCAATATTCACTGTAAGTTGTAAAAATGTGACATCTAGCCCCCGCCTCCCTCTCTATGCAGCGAGCTGAGAGTATGCAGGTGTACTGCTGGCCGTTACATGCGCACAGAAACTCATTGTAAAGATCCAAAGGCTGCATGAGCTCATTCTAAAAACAGCTAGCAGTTAGTGAATTTGTGGGAAACCCTCCAATTAACTTGGACGGTAATTTAAAAGCAAAGGAAGTATACAGATGTTCTTGACAAGGGACCAAGTGGCAGGTGAAAACAGCATTTTCAACATGCAATTCATTTGTCCAACGCAAGAGTCTAGTGCTGCCAACAAATTTAATTTCAGTAAATTATGTTGCCATCATAAACATGTCTCTACACGCTGAATTTGTGCAAAAGATCAGTTTTAAATAAAAGCATGTCTATTTCAATTAAGAAAGATTTTCAAAGGTTAATTTGAAGGACTATGCTTGTAACTCTTACCTGTTTCAGCGCGCTGTCCAATTTTGAAGTGTGATCGTGCTGCTGAAAGGGCAATGCAGGAATTACATGAGTCGTGCCTCTCTACATTTTATAAAATGTGCAGCGGTTCAGACTCCGCCTCTGCTGAGCTCCATCACTTCAAAGCAGTTGGCAGCAGTCTTCTAGCGCTTTCCTCCATCCATAAGTAGCCTAATAGATCAATGCCATATTCTACACTCCTATCTGATATCGCCCCCAACAGAGCAGCTTCCCAGCTTAGTTAAAAATAACATCTTGTATTAAACCAAGAAGTTTTTAAAATCAGCAAGCTCAAAAAATTAAAAGTACAATAAAGTTACATTGACCCTTCTGAGTAAAAACAAAACAAGATGGTTTGCTAGTCTCTACAACCGCTTTACACTGATTTAAGTTTGTTTTGTTGTAGGCTATTTTGGGTCAGTGTTAATTTGTTTTGTTTGGGGTTAGTAATTATTTTGTTTGTTTTGTTTTGCTTTGTTTTGGGTCAGTGTAATTTTTTGTTTTGTTTGTTTTTGCTTGTTTTGTTTTGCTTTGTTTTTGGTCAGCGTAGTCTAATTGTTTTGTTTGTGTTGTTTTTTGTTGCTTTGTTTTGGGTCAGTGTAGTGTTTTGTTTTATTTGTTTTTGCTTGTCTTGTTTTTGGGTCAGTCTAATTGTTTTGTTTTGGGTTAGTGTACTTTTATAAGTGTACATGCTTTGTTGTTTTTGCAGCTCCATGCAGCTTATTGTTAAAAAACCCCAAAAACTTTTGTAATTTTTAACTAAACTGCAACAAATTGCTTTTAAGTTTATTTTTGTTGTAAATGTGAATTTTATTTTATCATACATTTTTTCACATTTAGTTACACTGTCGTAAAATATTGCCATGGTAAAAAGCTTCTGCCATATTCCCAATAATTATTTTGTGATCACATTTTACTGTTGTTTGGTAAATTTTCATGGGCAAATCCCAGTCATTTCTATAGGAATCCATGCAACTGTGCATTTTGGAAAAAAAAGAAAAAAAAAAGCTGTTTAACTTGACAGTGACTTCTGTGCAAGTTGTACTTAATATATTCCTTACATTAGACGCCAGTGAAATTTTGTTAATGTGACTGCACCTGTCCTACAATTCTAATTATATAAAAATAATATAATTATAATTTTATTATAATAAAATCACAAAAATTGCATAACAACTTGCATTTGGAATCTCCTTCCAAAAGTCTGAGAAACTTTTTTTAATGGCAATGAAGGTTACATTAGCTAGCATTAACAATAACTGTAGTAACTTTAATATTTTGGTTTGAAATATGGTATTTTGCAGCTAAGTTTGTCCTGGCTGAACAACAGAGAACAGGCTAGTTTACAGCCACATCAAGAAAACAATAGATGTTCCAGTAATGTCCCTAAGCTATTGGCAGGCTAACGTCCTACCCATAACCATTTTAAACTGGTGTCAGACTGGCAGTGAAGACGAGGCTACATTGTGTCCAGGCCTTTCTGGTCTTTAGCCAAAATGAACAGTTCTCAAATTGGATCCTTGGCAGAGTTTCTACAGTCAGATTCCTGTGATGTTTTTCTACTGTTTCGAGACCATGTTTTAAAGTTAGGACTGTGAAATCCATGTTTCAGAACACAGGCCATGAAAAATATCAAGTGTAATCAGAAACGGCCTGTCCAGTCACGTCTTCGTGCATCAGCAAATAAACTCAATGAAAATCACATTATTTTTTAATAAGCTTTGAGGGAGATGGATGTGGCACATTTTCCCAAGAGCATATAATGTGTTAAAATGTATATTCTTCTAAGAGGACATTAAATACCATGAGAACATGTTTTAGTGCTTCTTTTCAAACATTCCAGCTCAACAAGACAAATGTGAGCTATTAGGTGTAGCGAATATGTACAGTCTGCCAAGTGCTACATTCTATTGAATAACCAAAATCAGATTCCTTATGTCATTAGTGCTTTCTGTAAAAACAAACTCACCATCCACTGCTATTATATTAAGATCAACATCTGTTCCAATGGAGAAATGTCTTCTCAGAAAACACTGTAGCACCTCCTCCTGGATGGGTGTTTTATACTTTTTCACACACATCATTTAATACACATTAACACTTTTATATCTGTAAACTTCATTTTTATATATAATTCTTTCAGGAAAATGCTTCAGGGATGTGCTAAACCCAGCAGACCAGTGCTTCTGGTTAGGTGATCTACAGTATATGTGCCATAACAGGGGTCAAACACATAGACATGTAACAGTGAAAGCCACTATGGCCATTATAACAAAAACAACATACATACATATATTTCTCTACAGATACAGTACAGTGTTGAGCAACATTAAACACACAAAAACAAACCGAGGTATTACAGTGCACAGACATTCTAAACCACAACTATGTCTAGGTTTTACTCTCCAGTAAGTCTGCTTTGTCTTTGCATTTAAATTGGTAAACATTGGTGGAGAAAAGAATGAGATACATAAGAGCTAGTTTGTGGGTTGCATTTGGCAGTGTATGATAAACTCATAACTTAGTCTTAACACATATTATCTTAATATCTCTGTTAATAAATATGTTAGATAAAAAAACAAAATGTCCCTTTCAAAAAGAAAAAATGTTTTAAAATACTGTCTAAAGTATGCTAACACAAAATATTTTAAATAATTTATAATTATCCTTCAGACATCCAATGAAGTCTCTAATTACAATTTTAAATAGTAAGCTTAATAAACCTGATTTGTGGAATATAAATATGAATTCAATAAGATTAGATTTAATCTGTGGCTTGGAAGCCCAGACAGTGGAGTGAATGATATGCTTGTTTTTATTATTATTTATTTCTTAATTTTTGGAATATTCCATTCCAATTGGGTTTATCTATATACACTGCAGTTCAGAAGTTCAAGGTCAGTAAGATTGTTATTTTTTTTTAAAGAAATTTTTTTTTTTTGCAGCAAGACTGCATTAAATTGATCAAAAGTGACAGTAAAGACTTTTACATTGTTACAAAAAACTTCAAATAAATGCTGTTCTTTTAAACTTTCTGTTCATCAAAGAAAAAAATGCATCATGATTTTCACAAAAATGTTGAGCAGTACAACTGCTTTCAACATTAATAATAATAATAAATGTTTCTTAAGTAACAAATCAGATTATTAGAATGATTTTGGAATCATCTGACAGAAATTACAGTTTTAAATATATTAAAACATTATTACTGTATTTTTGATCAAATAAATGCAGCCTTGGTGAGCTTAAGTGACTTTTTACTGACCCTAAACTCTTGTACAGTACTGTATTTTTAAATACAGAAATGGTTAAAAGCATATGTTGACCTTTAATACAAAATCCTATTAGAACACAACTGATGGATCCTATTTTTTGCCCAAAGGAAGGCACCACTGGTTTTCTGTGGCCACAAATCCATTGGAAAAATAAGCAAGAGCTAACAAAAAATAACAACACATTATTAAATGATCATTTTAAATAATATTATATCAATAACTATTCCATTATTTGGTCTACAGACCCCTTGCTATGACAAAATATATGTACCAAGTGTGCATTTTGGATCAGTAACCAGTGCTTGAATTCAAAATATTGACTTGTATAACTCTTCATGATTCCTAAAATACCACTAAACCAGTCCACCTCAGACACACCCTACAGTATGTGTCCAAACTATCTTTACCAGGTGCCTAATGACTAATAATCTTTCTGTTTGAACAGTTCCTATCTGAATGATTCTGGCATTTTCACCAATAAAATCCTTATTTATTTTGTGCATTAGCCTTCCCTTGATCCTCCACCTTTTTGATGGCTGCCTGAATTTTGGCCTGGTCGCCCAGAAGCTGACGGGGCTTGACCGGTCGAAGATCTTCATCCAGCTCCAGCAAGACTGGTACTCCTGTGGGCAGCGTTACATTCGCAATGTCTGTTTCTGATATACCTGTTGGGAAAGACAGCAAAAGCGTGTAATTAGAATATTAAAATATTTAAAGTTTATATTTTAATTCCAACTTCATTAGTATTACTATCCACTTTATTACTGATAATATTTAAAGAGAAATATTACAATTTAAAATAACTGTTTACTATTTTAATATACATTTAAAATTGAACTTATTCCTGTGATGCAAAGCTAAATTTTCAGCATTATACTCCGTAAAATGCTGATTTGTTGCTCAAGAAACATTCCTTATAATTATGAATGTTGAAAAGAGTTGTTGTGCTTAATATTTCTGTGGAAACATGATACTTTTTTAGGCTTCTTTGAGGTAGAGAAAGTCTAAAAAGAACAGCATTAATCTTAAAATAGCAAACTTTTGCAACATTATACATGTCTTAACTGTCACTTTTGACCCCTTGTGATAACCTTCCAAGTGCTTTAAGGTCAAGAGTCATAGTCAATAATATCCATGTAATTTTAACTCAGCGGCCTTTAGAAGCATTATATAACTTAGTTTTAAAGAGTTTGAGAAGATATTTTTAAAAGGAGACTGTTTTTGTTCATAAAATGAAAGTCACTGGGGTTCAAAACACCAAAATAAATCATTCCACAAAAGGAAAAAGCCTCAAATGACATGATGATGAGTAAACGATGACAGAATTTAAAAGCAAATATGTTTCACCTTCCAAATGTTTAAGCAAAGCCCTGCAGCTGTTGCCATGTGCAGAGATGAGGACCGCTTGGCCACTCTTGATCACTGGTACAATGACATCATTCCAGTAAGGAAGAAGTCTGTCCAGCACTTCCTTTAGACTTTCCGTTTTGGGCAGTTCCTCTTTCGGAACATCACACGTACTGTATCGGCGGTCATCGTAAATTTCAGCGTAATAGGGATGTGACTCATCAATGGGGGGCGGCGTGATGTCATAGCTTCGCCTCCACAGTTTAACCTGTTCCTCGCCATGGTTCAACGCCATCTCGGCCCGATTGAGGCCAATCAGGGCACCGTAATGCCGCTCGTTTAACCTCCAGGATTTGGTGACTGGGACCCACTCTTGTCCCATGGCCTCCAGCACCAACCAGGCCGTCTGGGTGGAGCGGCTCAGTATGGAGGTAAAAACCTGGTCGAATTGGTACCCCTGCTCTTTCAGCAGCCTGCCGCATTCTTGGGCTTCCACCACCCCGTTCTCGCTCAGTTTCTGGTCAACCCAGCTGCAGAAGCGGTTCTCCTTGTTCCAGGCCCCCTCCCCATGTCGGAGAAGGAAGAGTTTGTATTTGGACATTCAGAAGACACTGTACAGAAGCCTGAAAAAGATGCATTTGCAGATACACGCTATATAGCAAATTCTTGATTGTTATATAATCAAAAATTGTAAACTTTATTACTGCCTACTTCCTATCTGCAACATGCAACTAAAAGGCAAGGAGATATTAATAAACATATATATATATAACCAAACTGGACATTAGAACTGAAAGGTTAAGGGTCATGAACTAAATGTCAATGCTAATTTAACAAATGGTCTGACCAGCTCTGACCAACTCTTATTTTCAAACTCTAAAACAGGAAAAAATATCGCATTCACAGACTAAAATGTATGAGTATGTACATACTGAAGTGAATCTGAAATGAAAAGAAGCGATGTATCGAACTACTGTATTGTTGTCTCGCAACAGTTCAGTATATAACACAACTGAACTAGTCTGTTAGCATGTCTTAATAACATCGCACAGTGCACGCACAAAACATCCTTATCTGTATCGACTAAATCTAAATCTAAATGAAGATGAAATTAGACATGCCCATTGAAAATTACTATGAATTGTTATGTGCTCACCTTCAGATTAGAAACCGCCCAGCTCAGAGTAGCTGCAGCTCAGCAACAGGAACTATCAGAGAGCTGCATCAACAAACTTGAAACCGTTTGCTTGAGTGACACTTCTTTCAGCCAATCAGCTACGTGCTCTCCATAAGTAGGCGTGTTTAAGAGTACAGTGGCGAATTGGAACTGCCGTTATTTTGAGGTTGATAACGTCAGTTTTATTTCTTTTTAGGTTAATAAATTGACCCGTACTTCAATTTAATAAAGGAGTAGGATTACAGCAGGATTAGGATTATAGTGGATTACAACCATGTTCATCTACTTTAACAGGCAAGCTCAGTTATTTAATTTAAGTAGTTTTAATAGTTTTTTTTTTTTTTAATCAGACTCTTATCATGTGGGAAAGTGGTATTTGCAACCAAAAAACTCTAACAGAGAGCAATGCCAGCAAGAAAACTTACTGGTGAAAACAATGATAGCTTTATTTTTCCTCAATATTCACACAACTGTTCACATATAAATATTATTACAATATAAGCATTATTATATAATGACAAATGCAATTATATAATAATCAAATATTAACATAAATAAATGTTTTATATGTGTCATAAAGCACATAATGTTTCAATATTTGAACTGATAAATGTGGTTAAAACCATAGCACAGCTTTGTCAATTTCTCATACAACTGTTTTTCATTCATCCAGCTGTTTATGGAATAAAACAAATACATAACCACAATTAAATATTGGATTGAAATTTTTGAAATAACAATTTTTAAAGAATTCATTATGCATTTGGTCCCGCAAACATCTTCTTCCTGCCCTCCATGCCAGACATAGCATCCACATTTTTACGCCAGTCGGTCACTTCTTCTTTCTGCGCAGATTACAAATAAATGCATATTTCAATAACTCTTATTATTTGTATTTAACACACTGTCATGTTTTGCTGAGTCAGAGAGAGCACATTAAATAAATAGTACACCCAAAAAGGAAAGATTGCTTAAAATGAACTCAGCCTCAGGCCATTCAAGAGTTTGTTTCTTCATTGGAACAGAAAATTAGGAGAAATTTAGCATTACATCACTTGCTCACTAATGGATCTTCTGCAGTGAATGGGTGCCGTCAGAACAAGAGTCAAAACAGCTGATAAAAATAGCACAATAATTCAGAAGTAATCCACATGACTCTGTGTTTGTAAGAAACAAATCCATTGTTGAGGTGTTTCAAATTTAAATGGTCACTTCTGGACAAATTATGAGAATATGATATTTGATTAGACCTGTTTTGGACTGTTTTTTCTTTAAAAATGGTGTTTGATTAATGGATATTTCTTCAGAGAGATATTATGGATAGAGGACTCATATTTTAGTTGGAAGCAATGGTTTGAAGTTAAAAACATCTTAATCTTGAATTTGTTCATTACAAACACACAGCTTTCTGCTTCATGACAATAATAACAATGTTAACTGATGGACTGGAATCGTGTGGATTATTGTGATGTTTTTATCAGCTGTTTGGACTCTCATTCTGACGGCACCCATTCAACAACAAAACAAAAAAATGTGCAAATATTATTTTAATATTGAACAAATTAAAGCACTGAGTCCATAAAGTCTGAGTATGATATTGATGTCACAGTACTGAGATTACCTTTTCCTCTTCCTTCTTAACTGTCTTGAGGTTAGCTTTAAAGTCAATGGATTCCTTGTGTTTGGCACCTAGCAGAGCCCCCAGCATGGCATCAGCAGACACCCTCACTCTCTTCAGGGCAGGTCTTTTCATTTTTCCCTTCAGCTCAAAGATTTTGTGATTTAAATCTGCAATCTGTAACAGAGGCATCAGTCAGGGCTATTAAAACACATGCATCAACAATGGCATTTTTAAAGCAAGAAAATGTACCTCATTTTCATTTTTGGCCACTTTAGATTCGATGTCATATCGTTCCTCATCAACAACATCAATTTTTTGATGGAGTTCTTTGCACAGATTCTGTAAACAGCGCAATGGCATGTAAGAAAAAATAGTTTCAAAAGCATTCTGACAATAGGCCAAAGAATAACAACCTGTAAGTCCTGTACAGACAGTCCTGACAGTTGGAGAGGAGGAACTCTCTCACTGAGTGTTTGCTCTCTGTCAGTCTTTTTCTGTTCCTTCTCCTCTTCCAGCAGTGTGCTGGCCTTCTTCAGTATTTTGGTCTGCAGTGCATTAGTGACAGAAGATGCACGGCCATATACTATTCATATGTAGATCACGGTGAGTTGCTCATTACAAATGGTTAATTAAAAAAAAATTCAAAAGTCAAGATCTTTTCAGAAACTAAAAAAAGAAACTTACCTTTAAGAATAACCGACGAGATGCAGAAATCTTGGGCTTTTTCTAAAGAACAATACAATATTGCCACTATCACGAATGCTGCAGTGTTCAATTTGATATAAAACTAAAATATACTTGTAAAGGATGTGTCAAATATTATTAAATACAGTGTTTAAATGTAAGTTACTCACCGGACTGACACAGATAGGGCCAGAAATGAAAACACATATATTTAATATAATTAAATTAATTATTATTATTTAATATATGAGTAGATTTATAATATCGGAAATAATTTATTATTTCAATAATATTTATAAAAGTTCTGAAAATACTTACACAGATTCAGACATTTTAGTGCCTTTGCTTTTTCCTGGAGGCTTACAAATGACAACATATTTCTTTAAAAAAAAAATACTAGACTAGACACAAAAGTGCTTAGTATAGCTATACAGTACAGATTTAAATTTAAAACATACAAAAATTCTTTTTGTAATGTCAATACAGAGATGTAGGGTAAGAAGCTACACCATAAAATCTAATTTGCATGAATTGCTAGCAGTCGTTATAACCTGAAGGTTCTTACCTCTCAGATGATGGAAGTATGACTGTTTTGGGCTCAGGGAAGAAACTCTGCAGATTTATAGATTCTGAAGCACTCGTGAGAGGCTCACTAAAATAGACTACTGTCCACACCATTATTACTGTCAAATGCTTCACATCCCAGGCTGCAGAGTGACGGAGCACCTGGTGCTCAAGTGTACTTTATGTTCTCTAGACTAAGGGTGAGCTCAACAATACAGCATTAATGAGACTATATGTGAATTGTATGTGCACTGCCTGATCTAATTTAATCTGAACTGGAATGAAGTTTCATGTATTATTATTCTTTTTGTGGTTGTTTTTTATTGGATATACAGCGTATCTTCGGGAAAAAACAACATCATTGCCACATATCTCATTTCTTTACAAGAAAATATTAATAATATTAACACTCTATTTAAAAAGGACTCATTATGTTGGAATATTGAACTAGCCTATATTTTAATATTTTCATAAAATTTTAACTAATTCAGATCTGAAATCACAGATATTTTCACAACCGTCAATAAGGGACCTTGAACTTGAAGAAGTGATGACTGATATGCTGAGTGTTTCTTCTTCTTCCTGATATATTGTTGTAGGCTGCCATCGGTAGGGCAAAAGAAGAACTGCAGCTGTATTAAATATGACAACATTTTACAAATGAGTATTAAAACATTTCATTTTGATTTACTGCTACATCAGATTCTATTTCCAGCACTCAGTATGTCAACATAATGTATGTACTTGGTAAGACTTTACAATAAAATTTCATTTGTTAACATTAGATAACAGCATTAGTTGACACAATCTAAAAAGAAAAATAAAGCATTCGTTAATCTTAATTAATTTTTATTTTAACACTTATTAATATAGTTTTAAAATCAAAACTTCTAAACTCAAAAGTAAAATCAATCAAAAGTGTCTGTTAATATTAATTCATGGATAACAATGAATAGTTTTACTTCTATTATAATGCATTAACTAATGTTAACTAATGGGATCTTACTGTAAAGTGTTAACCTGCATTCTGTGAAACTGATCAGTTTGCCATAACTAAAAGTAAGAAAACACAATACAGTGAAACACTGTTAGTCAAAGCTGATTTTACATTTTGAAAACGTAATATCTGAAGTAAAAACAGAGATTATATCTTTGACATCTTCTTTGGTTTGGTACTGCTGCCATCTGCAAGACATTTAAAGAGATTTTGCTCAGACGCGATGTTGTTTTTGCTAGTCTCTATCTACCCCTTACTTGTCATATGCTTAGATAGATCTTTGTGCAATAAAATATTTATTAAAATGAAAAAATCTATATATTTAGGGCCTCTTTTACTGCCAGTATTTACCTTTTACTGTCCAGCATCAAACAGCTTCTTCCTGCCCTCCATTCCAGACATTGCCTCTACGTTTTTACGCCAGTCAGTCACCTCCTCTTTCTGTGGAAGGTAAATACAGATAATTGTTTTTTTATATTAGCACTTCTGTCCATTTAAAGTATTTTATATATATATGTGACCCTGGACCACAAAACCAGTCTTAAGTAGCACAGGTATATTTGTAGCAATAGCCAAAAATACATTGTGTGGGTCAAAATTATTGATTTATTTTTCTTTTATGCCAAAAATCATTAGGATATTCAGTAAAGATCATGTTCTATGAAGATATTTCATACATTTCCTACTGTAAACATATTAAAACTTAATTTTTGATTGGTAATATGCATTGCTAAGAACTTAATTTGTACAGCTTTAAAGGCAATTTTCTCAGTATTTTGATTCTTTTGCACCCTCAGATTCCAGATTTTCAAATAGCTGTATCTCGGTCAAATACTGTCCGATCCTAACAAACCATACATCAATGGAAAACTTATTTATTCAGATTTCAGATGATGTACAAATCTCAAGTTTGCAAAATTTACACTTATGACTGGTTTTGTGGTCCATGGTCACATATAGTCTTACCTTCTCCTCTTCTTTCTTCACTGTCTTCAGGTTAGCTTTGAAGTCAATGGACTGTGTGTGTTTGGAGCCTAGAAGGACACTTAGCATTTGTTCAGCTGACAGTTTGACTCTCTTCAGGTTAGGCCTCTTCAGCTTGCTCTTCATCTCATAGATCTTCTGATTCATTTCCTGTATCTTTATCAACACAGACCACACATTGCACTTTAACACAAAAGCTGCCAAGCCAACTGTTCGATTCAACAGAACACAATAGCTTCATCAATGAGAACTGTTGATGTTTGCTACTGTTTTCATACCTCTTTGTCATTTTTGGCCACCTTAATGCCAATGTCATAGTGTTCCTCATCAATCACGTCAATCTTGTGATGCAAATCCTTGCAAAGTTGCTACACACAAAACAGTGTTCACAAAATAGCTGATAAAAGACCTAATAATTAGGCCTATTAAATAATAAAAATTAATTAAATTAATTTAGAAATTAACTTAAAACGCTTACTAAACAATATTAAATCTTAAAATATGAACCATGAAAATGCACGTGCACTATTTTATTTAAAATACGATAACAAATTAAAAGTGCAGCTTGTGCCGCTAAAGCTACTGTTTGTGAGATAGGAGGAAATTTATTGCGTTCCTCCTAAAACGTAATTTTACGCAATACTTTTGCGAGAGAACTCAAAAACATGAAAATATGAATTTTCTCCTATCTCGTATTTTTCCCCCTCACTGTCAGCTTTAAGGTTTCGTACTATTCCAAAGATTTATATACCGTCCTGTTGCAAAATGTTTGCGTTCCCCCGAGAAACGTTTGCATTCTTTGCGAGCGAACGCAGCATGAAACGCAAAACCTTCGCGACTGAACGCAAAGCCTCACGGGTCAACGCAGCATTGATGCAAACGCGTATAATACGAAGGTCACGCTCGAGGGTGAGTAATGACACTGAGTTTTCTTTTTCGGAGTGTCTATTTACACTAAGTGCAAATAGCCCGTCTTGTTGGCAAAGGCTATGTACACTAACTCCACCCACTAACGTGTGATTGAGTTACTCAACACTAATAAAAGATACCAAACCAGTATCAGTTAGTGGCGCAGGAGGTAAAATACATGCGTTTTGATGCGAGCGACTCGAGTTCGAGTTCGCCTTTTGCCGAACTTTTTTTAAAATCTCATATTGCATCAAAAAGGCATTTTTTAAATAAAAATGAAGGAAATAATCAAAAAGTTGAAAATAAGTGTATCGGGTAGGGTTAGGGTAGATGTAGGGAGGGGTTTATTGTCCCAATAAGGTGGAAAATACATTTAATAATTTGAATTAAAATTATAATTTACACTCAATACGTTATTATTGCGTACTGTTTTATAATGTACGACAATACTGAGGTGCAGATAATTGCCACTATTTGCAATAAGTAGTATAAATAGCAGAAAAGCTTGTTATTTTAACATATTGTAAATAGAATCTATAGCTATTTGCACTTAGTGTAAATAGCATATCTTTAAAAAAATACTGCTATTTTCACTTGGTGTAAATAGCATCTATTGCTATTTGCACTTAGTGTAAATAGCATCCATCGCTATTTGCATTTAGTGTAAATAGCATCTATCGCTAAAAAAATGCTATTTGCACTTAGTGTAAATAGCATCTATTGCTATTTACACTGAGTGCAAATAGCCGCTGCCTTTCTTTTTTGAGTTAATGATTCCTATAAATGGAGTTCAATGGTCCGTTTAAATCATTTAATTGTACCTGTAATTCCTGGACTGACAGGCCGGAAAAATTGAGCGGAGGAACCCTCTCACTGAGCACTTGCTCCCTCTCCTTCTCTTTATCCTGCTTCTCTACTATCAGCATTTCCAGTGCTGTATTCAGCAGCCTTATCTTCAGGATGACAGGACCATTGTCATTTCAAAGCAAAAAGTTATTACTTTTGTCACCAATGCAGAATATATACTTGAGCAGAGAAAAGTACCCCGCAAACTGTGGTCAGCAGGCGGCGCTCACCTTCAAGCCCAGCCGACGGGCTGAAGTGATCTTGGGTTTTGGCTTTGGTTGGGGGCTACGGTCGGAGAAGAGTTACAAGAGAATGTTGATAGAGACAAATCACATATGACAGATATCAGCATTCATAAATAGCTGGTTATTACTGATGAAGATGGAGATACTCACGCGTCAGACATCCTTCTGTAATTCTCAGTTATCTGTGAAATAAAATAACTGTTTTAAAGTCATCTCTACTCTGAAACACATATATTGGGAAATTAACAAATGAGAATATTTAAGATAAGCATTTGATCCATATCCTATGCAGTGTGTTTTTAGTATTTAGATACTTTTATAGTAGGCCTATTTAGTATTTTGAATTATAATTTTTCTATTTTTTAATTTAGTTTATGTTTATGTTTAATTTATATTTATTTCAGTTTTAGTTTTGGTAATTTTAGTACTTTAAATTTTTTAAACTTTTCTAATGTTTGTTTAAATTTTCGTTAATTTATGTATTTATTTCAGCTTTATTTTAATTAATGAACATTGATCCTGTGGTTGTCTAGTATAGTGTTATGACCTGACATAGAAAATTAGGCTAATGTTTTATTTTACATATGAAGTCACTTAAGAGAATGTTAGAACCACCTGATGTGCTATTGCAAGTCACAGTTATTACTTAACAGATGCATTAAACACTGTAAGTTGACCATATGCAAACATATCTAACCTATAGTAAAAAAGTATTTAATACATTTATTTCATACTAAGTTTAAATCTATAAACATATTTACTGACATATCACTCGAGACTTACAGATAGAAAAATTATAATTAAACTTTATTTGGAGTACTATTTGTGCACAATGCACATTTCTTAATAGTAAGCCTAAAATGTGTTTTAATGTCACTATTGATGAGGATTGTATGACCTTTGAATAATATCGGTCTTTAAATGCAAGATATTTAAAGTGTATACTTGGAATAGCACAATCAAAAATACTTCAGTTTATCTTTAGTTGGACTTAAACACAATACACAATTAAAGTGCATTAAGTACAAAATGAGTTGTTCCAATTTAGCAGACTTTACCAGTTTATACCAAAAGCACAATTTCAGGGTATTTTTATTAAGTATATATGTAAATGTATTTGTAGTATACTATCTAGGGTAATTATCTAGGGTAATCATCATATTTAAATGTGAGGCTACTTTTGTATGAAAGAGTTACAATTCCAGAAAAAAGTTTTATAGCAAAAAAATGGAAAAGTCAAAACAAAACCAAATTTTACTACCACTTTGCATGTTTAATATAATGTAGCATTTAAATTAAAGGATCATGCATGAATTAATTCTAATTCATTAATGACATTGGTAATCGGACCCTTTAATCTATCCATTTGACCTATTAGTCCTCTACACAGCGGTAGGAATTCTGTGCATAGCGTCCGTGAGTTTTAGCATAGGTGAAAATCTTCCAGGATTGTCACCAATTTGAGAGACTCACAGCTAATCTATAACCCTTTCTAACAACTGAATAATGATGCATTTGCAAATAACCAAACACATAGCTGTTAGCCTCTTATGACCACTGAAAGAGACATACCTGCTAGAAGAAGAAAAGACAGGAGTGCGAGGGCTGACCGAGGAAAGAAGAAAATCCTTCGATTTATAGTTTCAGCACGCATGGGAACATCTCACTAAAATAGACCCCTGTCTGTGCCACTCTACTGACATTTACTGTTCATACAGTAAACTAGCGTAGTAAAACTTTCATTTGGACAGAGACGTGCAGCTATGCAGTGCGGACCAGTTTGAATGCCTCTTTTTGGTGGCCAAAACCATATTGATGACCAGTTCAAAGGTCTAAAGGTGATGCTGGTCATAACAGAAATAAATTGAGTGGAAATGACAGTCTATAAGAGTAAATAAGGCAAGCATTTTGCACTTATTAAGGTACAACTAACTTGTACTCATATTAGAAACATTATCTATGAAAAACGGGAAAGGATAAGATGTGAAGACAACAATAAAACAGAAAGGAAGTAGAAATAACAAATAGCAAATAGTTTTTGGAATCTACATTTATTCCAGTTAATTGCAATATGATGTTATGCTATGACAGCTATCTCATGAACGTGATAATTTCCATGCACATTAAGTGACCAATAGCTGGCAGGAGACGATGTGATATCAATCATTTCTGGGGTTTAGAGGACAGCAAGCAGGTGGAAGCACTCTCTTAATGTAATGTGAGCTGCCCTCGTCACACCTCATTCTCCCTGAGAGGTGACACTCCAAGAGATATGTAATGAATTACCACATGCCATTTGTCCTGGATTTATTTTTAGGCATTATGGCCAGATGACTGGATGCCAAATGCAAGAAGTCCTTGTCTTTAAATGGCTTTGTACGCTCTCAGAATAAAAGATACAAAAGTTGTCACTGGGGCGGTAACTCTATGTACCTTTAAGGCTACAGTATGGACTCTTTAGGTACAAAGGTGTATCTTTTGAAAAGCTGGTGACAGCTTGTGTACCTGTTTTTCTGAGAGCATTTGGTGTTCATATGAAAGTTGCAATGTACAGTTTTTCTTTGGAAAACTTTACTTCACTATATTCCAAGCATAATATCATACTTTTTACTGTACTACATTTCATAAAAGTTGTTGTTTGTTTTACCTTTAATACTTAAGAACATTAAAAATGTAGTACTTTCTTGTACTCAAGTAAATCTTTGAATTACTTTTACTTGAGTAAAAGTAAGAAAGTAATAGATTTCTAATGTATTTAAGTGTTAAATGATATTTAATATGAAGCGTAGTGCAGTAAAAAGTACAATATTATGCTTTGGAATGTTGTGAAGTGAAGTTTTCTAAAGAAAAACACTGATAAAGTACAGACACTTAAAATAAATTAAAAGTAAAAATACTTCACTACTGTCTGCCTCTGTGTGTGTGTGTGTGTGTGTGTGTGTGTGTGTGTGTGTGTGTGTGTGTGTAATCCAGTTACAGTCTTCAACTGTCTTCTCTGTTGTGACGTTTATCCATGTGGAAAAATATAGGCTGGGACTTTTTTGTTCATCAGGATTTGGTTGGATTTATGGGTTTTTTTCTCAGAATTGTGAGGTATAAACTCAGAATTGCAAGATATAGACTCTAAGAAAAAAAAAAATTATATTAAAGAAAATGTCATAGAAAAACAACAACAAAAAATTTTCATCTAACAATTCTTCTTTTTTCCCTCAGAATTGCAAGATATAAACTCAGGTTTGCGGAATAAAGACTTATAGATAGACTCATAAATGTCATAGATAAACATAAAAAATGTTAAAAAATTTTACCCCTTAGAATCGCGAGATATATACTCGCAATTCTTAGAAAAAAAGTCGTAATTGTCAGACGCTATTTTTTATTCCATGGTGAAAACAAACAAAACAGAATTGTGAGACGTAAATGCAGAATTCTCAGAAAAAAGTCAAAATTGCTAAATGCAAATTCAGATTTCTGAGAAACAAGGTCAGATGTAAAAGATGTAAACTTGCAATTATAATTTTATAACTTGCAACAGTGAGAAATAATCTGAGAAAAAAAATCAGAATTGTGAGAAAAAAGTAGCAATTTTTTAATTCCATGGTGGAAACAAACAAAACAGAATTGTGGCATGTAAACGCAGAATTCTCAGAAAAAAGGTCAGAGGTAAACTCGCAATTACAAGTTTATAACTTGCAACAGTGAGAAATAATCTTGCAATTCTGAGAAAAAAGTCAGAATTTTTACATTTAAACTCACAATTTTGAGGAAAAACGGCAATTGTTGTCGATTAGCATGTACAATATCAAGGTCTGTTAGTCTGAAGTTGCAGAAATTGGACTGGCACAATTTCAATTGGTCTACGGAAGAGTTTTTGGGATATCTTAATAAGACAAATTAGCTAGCGATTTAGTTTGAAAAGCTTTTAAAGTGCGTGTATTTTTTAAGTTCCACAAATTTACAAACATCGTTGATTGATGTTAGAACAACTGAGGGTATTCCTGGGAGACAGCAGTTGTGTTATGTCTGTTATGAAGTGAGGTCAAATAGATAAAAGTGCATGGCAAGGTCAGAGCCTTCAAGTCCTGCTACATTTAGGGCTGTTGTATCCAAACATTTCCAGAGGTCTTCTGATCTGAAGTCCTAAGCATCAGTCCTTGTTGCAGGCTTTGATGTGCTTTTATTTTTAAGACAGAAAATGGGCTCAACATCACAGAAACCATCAAGTAGACATCAAGTAAGTTTGAAACACTGTTTTCTCGTCTAAATAACTTATATGTAGTTTCTTTTTAACTAAAATAAAATATTAAACCATAATCCTAAGCTATTATTAAAATAGGATATATGTGTTATATGAACTTGCATTGATTTATACATTCATTTTAAGAACTTTATTAATTCTGGTGTAGTTGTCACCTGAAAAAAACATAAAATTCAGTGCTTAAAGTGAAGGCAAAATATTTGAAGTAAGACATTCTCAAACAAAAGATCATTGACAAACAAACCATAAAGTTTTTCAAATTTATCTTCTATTGTCCTGCATCAAACAGCTTCTTCCTGCCCTCCATTCCAGACATGGCCTCCACATTCTTACGCCAGTCAGTCACCTCTTCTTTCTGTGAGAGGAACAGGTGTAACAACAGGTATGTGTTAAAAGAGCTCAAAAATACATATGCATTACCACTCAGAATTGTATTTTTTTTCCCTTAAAATGTCACATGACTTACCTTCTCCTCTTCTTTCTTGACTGTCTTGAGGTTAGCTTTGAAATCCACAGACTCTTTGACCTTGGAGCCCAAAAGAGCACCCAACATGGCATCGGCAGAGATCTTCACCCTCTTCAGTGCAGGTCTCTTCATTTTACCTCTAAGCTCGGTAATCTTGATGTTCAAATCTGCAATCTGAAGCAGACTCATGCATTTATTATAGAGGATCAACATAAAGTGTATTTCCATTGAATCTAATTAGATAAAAGTTGGTGGTGTAGTACCTCCTTTTCAATTTTGGCCACCTTGACGGAGATGTCATACCTCTCTTCATCTACAACATCAATCTTTTGATGGAGGTCTCTACAGAGAGCCTGAAAACAAAGTATTGTACCAAAAGAAATTACCTTGGGAAATTACTGATGTGGTTGTTAATGCTATTTTTAGCAGAGGAAATCACTTAAGCCACAATACTTTGCATTTTTTAACATTTATGTTCCCTACACATTGCACCAATTATTTAATAATAATCTTACAAATTTAAATGTACTTTTTTTAAAAATAAAAAACATTTTTAAGTAATAATCTTTATAATTATGATCTTAAAAATGAAATAAATATGAATACATAATTAAAAATAAACTGAATACATATTTCTATTAATAAAAATGCTTAATTCATGAATTTTATATTTTTTAATTAATTAAGAGTATCATTTTTGAATTAGGTTTACCTGAAGCTCTTGAACAGACAGACCAGACAGTTGTAGAGGTGGCACTCTCTCACGCAAGGTGGTCTCTCTCTCCCTCTGCTTTTCTTCTTTTTCAGTCACAAGCATAGAGCTTGCCTTCTTCAGCAGTTTTGTCTTAAGCAAAACATGTCAGAAGGTATTGTTAAATCCATCATCTTCAGGAATTATATCTTTTTTGTAAAACAAACAGAAGCAAATACCTTTAAGAACAACCTCCTGGATGCCGAAATCTTAGATTTGGGTCGCTGCAAGAATGAAGCACAATTGGATTTTGTTGGGAAAAAAAAGATTTTGCCATATACAAAAAGTTAAAGTATAATAAAATCCACTTACCTGTCTAAATTGGCAATTTTCAGTTTATGAAAAGAAATAAAAGTAGGCATGTTTTAAACATGTACATTTGCAGCAAGATATAGACATTAACAACTTAAAAGACTGAATACTTACGACTCAGACATCGTGAGCTTCTAAGTACTTCCTTTTTATGAGTAATCTGGTGTAAATCACTAGTCAAAATCTGAAATATAAAGACTGGTGACTGATAGACACAATTAGTATTACTAAAATTCACTTCATAAGCAGTATTTTGGGAGTACATGACACTTTAACAAACAATGCATTATACATTTTTTAGCACCCATTTTCAAATCACACACAAATCCATTTCCAATGGATAAACCAGATTTAGAAAGCCCTCAAGAAGACAAAAAAAGAATATCTCAGTTGTTTCTCCTAGACAGCAGTGAGATTAAATGAGGGACGGATTGAGACCTTTAATATCCTTTGGCTTCTGAACAGATTTCAAAGCTTTTAAAGATCAAACTATCTGAGCTATGCTATGCATTAATTTGATGTCAGCAGTTATATCTCATGGGTAATTTTTAGAGCAATTAAATCCATTGGTTTTACAGTTAACGGTGCCAAATAGTGCAATAGTTCATACCTGTTCCTCCAAAGACCACTCCAAGGCAATGAGAGTGTGACAATATCAGTGCACAAGAAAACCCAGGCATATTTTATGGCCTCTTTGGCCTCCTCTGAGTGGCTCACTAAAATAGACTGAAGCCTTATACCCTGAGGCTCATTTTACTCAGCACCATCAAAACACAATTGCACACATTGTCCACTGCCAGTTACTCTTCATTTCCCATTATTTGACCCTACAAGGCAGAAAAGGCTTTGCTGAAGTCAGCCATAGCTGTATGACCTCTACTGTAAGTCTGAAAGTGATCACAGGTAGCTTGAATAAAAGTTGAATAACATGGAACAACATGAAGATGTGAATCAGTGTATATGTTGTCTCTTCATGTTTTATACTCATACAATCTTGTTTACATTTCCAGTAGGTTTCCAATGGATTTCCAAATAGTGTGAAATACAAATAAATGAGACCATTGCTGCATTGAGTAAATATACACAAAGCATGTGGTAACTTAAAACCAGTTATGCATTGGCAAGGTACACAACCAAGTGTAGCAATGCATTTCAAGGACAGCGTTTGTTTTGCAAGGGAACTGCACAGTGACACAACGTGTTTCTTTGTCGCATGGGGTCATTTAATTTTGGAATGCCATTACATTGCAGTTTTTACTTTCAGTAGCATAGAAAGTGTTACAATATCTGACATCTTTAATTCCTAAACATCACTATTTCACAACATTGCATTCGATTCATTTCCAGTCTGATTATAATTCTCATGCGTATTATTATTCATATTTAACATTTCATACACAAAATATCAAATTTGGTTTCAGACGCATTGAAACACATAATCTGTCCACAAACAAGATAAACAAAGTGCTAAGATCACCTACTAAAAACACTTAAACCTATGCACATTATAAACAGTTTTTGTATGTTTAATTGACATTATTATCAAATTTGTACAGTTTGGATTTTCTTGCTTCCAACCACTTATGTTAGAAGCCTTCTCGTCTTTTGTCACAGAGAAGTAAAAAACAATGTCAACCTTGAATTAACAAGCTTGGTAGGTAAATGTGCTGGATGTCAAGTGACAAGTTTACTTTGTAACGCTTTTATTGTCCAGCATTAAACAGCTTCTTCCTGCCCTCCATTCCAGACATAGCCTCCACATTCTTACGCCAGTCGGTCACCTCTTCTTTCTATAAATGGGACAAATATAAATATAGGTTTAGAATGAGATTTGATTTATTTAAATGATGAATGAATTTATGCCGAAAGACTAAAACATAGATAAAATGCATTACCTTCTCATCTTCTTTCTTTACTGTCTTCAGGTTGGCTTTGAAATCTGACTTTGATGACATTTTGGATTCAGTCAGTGCATCGAGCTTGGCATCGTTTGACTTCTTAACTCTCTTCAGTTTGGTTCGTTGCTTTGTACCCTTCATTTCCCAAATCTTCTGGGTCAAGGACTGGATCTGAAATGGACCACAATGATGGTAACTTGTCAATCGATTGTTTTGATGTCAGTTTTGTATTTATTCATTTGAGAGCAGTAAAAGTAATTATTGAAAAAAATCTGTAATTGAAGTAAAGCTTAAATAAAATCAATATAAATATTAGATGAAAAAAAATGACTTAAACTTTAAAAACTTAAAAACCATAAAAACTTAAATTAGAACTGTTGCCTCCACAACTAACGGAAATAAATAAGTTGAAAGTACTAAAATTACTAAAACTGAAATCTAAATAATTAAAGATTCAAATAATAATAATAATAATTGGCAAAAGAACAAAAACTACCAAAACATCAACTAAAAATAAAAAATAAAAGCTAATTTAACATATTGATAAATACTGTAAAAATATATAAATAATACTAAAATATCTGTTTGATAGACACTGTGCAGGTACTAATCATTTTCATGTTCCCTGGGATTGAAACCCATAACCTTATCATTGTTGGTGTCTCTACAAAAGTGAGGTTATAGGTTCAAATCCCAGTTCGAATACTAACTTAATGACATGCTTTATTTACTAGAACAACATTTATTCATGAATAAACTACTACTTAATCTTTCGTTTGTCTTTGTAAAAGTGGTCACAAAGCATCACAAAACCATTACCTCTTTTTCATTTTTAGCCACTTTCATTTCAAGATCGTATCGAGCCTCATCAACAACATCAATCTTGTGGTGAAGCTCTTTGCAAAGTTCCTGAAAAAAACAAAACATTGAAGACATTCATGAATATACTGTATATTTATTTCTGCATGTTGCTTGTGCAGAAATGTTTATTCAAGAAAATACCTGGAGCTCCTGTGCTGACAGACCAGATAGTTTGAGAGGAGGAACACTCTCATTAAGAGCCTCATCCCTCTCTCTCTTATTCTGCTCTTTTTCAGCTGCCAGCATAGACGTGGCCTTCTTCAATAATTTGCCCTGCAACATAACAGCACTGATATGTAATAAAGCTCCAGAAGATTAGCACATAGCGCAGCACACTGCTAACACAGCCAGCCGTTTCATCATGGATTGTAGTCTTGCCTTTCATATTCATATGTTCACTAACCAGATCAGTATTACTAAAATACCATTGAAAAGTTTGGGGTCAGAAGGTTATACTCACAAAGACTGCATTTATTTGATCAAATTACAGTAAAAACAGTACAGTAAAAATTTAAATAACTTCTATTTTTTTTATTTGAATATATTTTTAAAAAATTTAAATTTATTCTTGTGATTAAATCACTAATTACTCCAGTCTTCAGCGTTTTCATGATCTTTCTGAAATCATTCTAATATGCTGATTTGCTGAAACATATCTTGTTATTGTTGAAAACAGTTGTGCTGCTTAATATTTTTGTGAAAAACTAATATGAAATGTTTAATATGAAATTTAGATATTTGGTAATATTATAAATGTCTTTACTGTCACCTTTGATAAATTGAAAGCATCCTTGCTGAATAAAAGTATTATGTTATTAATATTAATATGAATTAATTTCTTTAGAAAATAACTTCTTAAACAGTGTATTTTCTTAAAAAACAAACAGACAACTTACTTTTAAGAGCAGCCGCCTTGTGGCAGTATACTTTGATTTTTTCTGAAAAACAATACAAGTCATATTTAATCTCTCCAAATTATTTTTGAATAACTTATGAATTATGGAATATCTTCCCAAAACTTACCGGTCTACAACGATGAAGCACAGAGCAATGCGATAAGAAAAAAAAAGAAACACCAAAATGCATTAACAAAAGAGATCAATAGATCCATGCTACAATTTTAATAATAATAAGGCTGTCAAAGTATACTTACCCTTCAGACATGGTTTTTTCTCTGTATAGATGCTGAAAAGGAAAATGTTTTATACAGTAATTGTAAAATAATTTAAAAACACATATAAAGTGTTTACAAAGACATCACATTATACACTATATTGCCAAAAGTATTGGGTCGCCCCCCTTCTAATGAACAGGTTTGACTACTTTAGTAATTTCTGTGAGTACAAATCTTAATGTTTAAGCATATAATGATATTCTAGGAAATGGTGTGCTTCTAATATTATAGCAACAGTTTGGACAGGACCCTTTTCTATTCTAACATGACAATGCCTCTGTGTATAAGGCAAGGTTCAAAAAGAAAATGATTGATTCAGTTAGTGTGGAAGAACTTGACTGGTCTGCATAAAACCAAGTCCTAATCCCAGTTGAACACCTCTGGTGTGACTGTAAATGCAGACCTTGAGCCAAAAACTCATCACCAAACACCAATGACTTGTACATATGGATACAGTCATTTTAGACACTTCCAAAACTGTTGCAACAGAGATGGAAATACAATTTTTAAATACATGAATTATGTTCCCACCGTTGTTGCCACAGATTTGGAAGTGCATTTTTCTGTTCTATAGAAGGGGGTGTCCCAATACTTTTGTCTATATAGTGTATGTACAAGTCATTGGTGTTTGGTGATGCGTTTTTGGATCAAGGTCTGCATTTACAGTCACACCAGAGGTGTTAAACTGGGATTAGGACTTGGTTTTATGCAGACCAGTCAAGTTCTTCCACACTGACTGAATCAATCATTTTCTTTTTGAACCTTGCCTTATACACAGAGGCATTGTCATGTTAGAATAGAAAAGGGTCCTGTCCAAACTGTTGCTATAATATTAGAAGCACACCATTTCCTAGAATATCATTATATGCTTAAACATTAAGATTTGTACTCATAGAAATTACTAAAGTAGTCAAACCTGTTCATTAGAAGGGGGCGACCCAATACTTTTGGCAATATAGTGTATCTTGCATTAAATGGAAAAAGGCTGTCCATGAATGTGATCCTAAATGTCTTTCAGGTGATGATATCATTCAGTGCGTATGAATCTCTGCGTCAGATTTGCGTCGCTAGGAAACATTCTTACAGTCCACACATAGAACATAGTCTGGAAAGGTGACGAGTGCCAAGTATTTGAAAGGCGGAGGAGTCACAATGTAGAGGAAAATTTAATTTGGGGCCCTCGTATCAAAGAAGACCGTTTATATAAAGCCCTGGTGCCAAGCACTCTATCCGTGCCTATTCATTGCATTCGTACCTATTGTGCCTGATAAAGCACATGCTTGTTAGTGTTCCCAGCCTGGCTAAATTTGAACATTGCTGCCATTCTTTCATATGGCCCAGTTTCAGGCTCTAGCCTTGAACTCACTACACTCGATGCTAATGCTTTCATACGGATCCTGGCTAGAACTCAGGTTTTGGAAAAGATAGCTGTTATTTCGAACTAAATTGTTATGATATTTTGAGTGTTTTGCTAATAAGTAAAAAAAATGCACTGTTAATTTTTTAATGCATTTTATTTCCAAAACCCTCCGACATTTAATTTCTGGTAGTCGAAACTCAAATTTTTGAAAACGATAGCTTAAATTTTGAACTAAATTGTCAGGATATTTTTAGCATTTTGCCAAAAAAAAAAAAAAAAAGCATTTTTTTAATGCATTTTATTTCCAACCATCCCCCCCCCCACCACCAACAACATTTAATTCTTGGTAGCCAGAACTCAATTTTTGAGTATAATGAGGAAACATATTAAATGGTGTTCAAAGTTTTATGCTTTTGATTTCCAAAAAAGCAACATACAACTTCAGAGTTCAGAAGTTCAACATACAAGTTCAGAGTTCACCCTGTGCAAGTTCAGAGGTGTTTTCTTGTTCATTTCTCACCAGAGCGAATTATACATCAATTTTTTTTTTTTTTTTTTTGCTTTTGAGTGCTTAAGTGCAAGACAAACCATCTGAGAACAGGTTCCATGGTCTAACTGGTTCTGTGAGCCAAATCTCTGGCTAAGTCAAGAACGTTGGATCTTGTATCCACACTTCTCCATGTCTAAGCTAGCTGCGAAACAGCTACAATACAGTATTTCATAACATACATTCCTTAAAGTTGACACAAGCAGCTTGTAAAGGAAATACATGGCGCAGTGTTTGCTAATCCCTGCGGGGAGCCGCGGTCGTGACACGGGAGAATGTAGGATGTACATGCATGCATTAAACATGCATCCATCCTCCAACAGTGAAGGTGTGAGTGTGATTATATTTGAATGTCCAAATGTGTGCTGTAAATCTACGAGCGATAAACAGACCATACAATACAAATCCCCTCAAATGTTTAGCAATAAACCCAATATCCTTAAGTATTTATGACAACATGTGTGGGTCCATTAAACTTGGTGTAAACATGCTGTGAATGCTTGCAGGACTTACCTTGAACTAGGAGGCGATCAGGGCAGGATGAGTTGTGTGGTGCCGTCGAAGAAGAATAAACGTTATATGTTTTTCGTGATGGATTTATGTGTTGAATCCTGCGTGTGAATGGCTCACTAAAATAGACCCCGTTACGTCCCTTTGTGCTCACGTGTGCAAATATCTGGGCAATTTGTTCTCCACCTTCCTCAATGGCAGTTGCACAGAACGGGGTGTGTATGTCCTCCAGGACAGGGACATGCACATTTCCAAATGACACACACTAGTGTAGGGGTCATGCACTTAATTCTTTCTCTGTTGTACTAGGAGTAGCAACTTGCAATCAGGCTTATAAAACGATTCAAAATACATTTTTGTTCATTTTGTTTAAGTTGAAATAAATATTAGATTAAAAAACTTTTTTTTTTTTTAAATGTTGCTTTGGCAACTTACAGAAATAAGTTAATACACTCCACTTATTAACTTGAAATACATACAAAATTAAAAAAATAAAGTAATTACAAAATAATAAAACAATGCAAAAAATAAAAATAAAATAAAATAAATAAACTAGAAATAAATACAAATTAAAAGTGAACTAAAACTGAAATAAAAACAAAATAAATGTTTCTAGTTTTATTTAAAAAGAGCTAAAACTAATAAAAATGGCAAAAGCACATATTTATTACAAAATTATTAAAACTTAAAATATAACGCTGCTGGTAATGAACATTTTAAAGATTCATTTACAGATACATTCATTTTGACTTGTCTGATAAAACAAACACTTCTGCATTAGGATAAAATTAAACTGATAACACTTTACAATACGGTCCCACTTGTTAACATTATATTACTACATTAATTAACATGAACTAACAATGACATTTTTATTCACTAATGTCAACAAAGATTAACAAATACTATAACAAATGTATCGCTCATTGTTAGTTAATTCATTAACTAGTGTTATCTAATGGAACCTTATAGTAAAGTGTTTCATTTCATTTCATTGCACTTTGTACATTCATAAAATAAGCTTATTTTGTTGACATATATGATTTGTAAAATGTTCTCCACGTTAATGCTAAAGTTAACTGGCCTTTTCATTAACCTGCGTGCTTGTGTTTGAGGACCATAAGAGCAGAGTTCTTCAAGGCTATGGAGCCCGCGTGCCGTGCAGATGGGGCGAGCGCAGACAGTAACTCATGTTTACTTGTTTAGAAGGGACTGACAGCACCGTCCTAAAAGTCTGAAGGTTTTAATTATAATTCAAACAAGGTCGTATAATTATAGTGCACTTAAATCTCCTTCTAGGCCACAAAAAGCAACTTATGTGAACATAATAGCATAAAGCGCTCAATGACAATGTGACATTGTAGTATTTTTATGAGATTTTATTAAAGTTATGCTGACCTTTGTGTGCTGATATGTCATGTAGGCCCAGCATGTACCTAATTCCAGCTTCCAGTGATGATACTGTGCCATGAGTTTTTTCTGTGTGACAGAATGAGACGGGGGTTTTGTAAGCGCTTCTCAAATCCTCTGCTGACTGCTGGCATGTAGTGGTAGTTATCAGCAGACCTTGTGAAGTCATTTTAGTGGAAGTTTGCGCTGTAATGAAAGTGTGATGTGTAATGAAAACTAGCATGATTCTGTGGGGTGCATTTAAAGTCTCTGGCTGATGGTGTTACAATTCTGTATGAAAATAAAATTTACTAGAATGCAAGACACAACTTCTGTTTGAAGACATATAGAAATAAATATATATTGCTCCAAATTACCCTGTTAATTATTTTTTGAACTGACATGAGCCCTCTAGTGGTAATGAGGTGATTTTTTTGTAAAAGGCCATATTTTGCCTTTTAGATGTTTTGCTGCTCCATTTGCTGTTGTGAACAATTATTTTTTATTCTTTATAGTCCTTTTATACTACTATTCAAGAATTTGTGTGTGTGTGTGTGTGTGTGTGTTTGAAAGAAGTCTCTAATGCTCACCAAAGCTGCATTCATGAAGCAGTAATATTGTGAAATTCTATTATAGTTTAACTGTTTTATATTTTAATGTATTTTAAAATACAAAGCTGAATTTTAGTCAGCCATTACTACACTTTTAAAATCTTTCAGGGGACCTGTTATCACAACTTAAATAAATGCATGGTTGCAAGTTAAATTTTTTAATTTATTAATTTAATTATACCTTTTAAGCTGCAAGCATTATTTTGTAGAGTTCAATTGACATAATAATGTTGATTGTTACATTAACTTAATATTGTGTGTAATTTAAACTCAAATTTCTACGTTAACTGAATTTCTTTAAAAAATTAAATTGTTTTGTTAACTTTGGAAATTGGGTAGTGGATTTCTAGTTCCCAGCATGCTTTGCATCAGACTTGATAAGGAGGGTAAATGCTGAAATGGGAAAATGAAAGGAAAAACATGTTAGTCTTTAATGCCGTTATGTTTGACATTTAAAATAGTTTCTGTTGTTTTGAAGTCTTTGTGGTCACCATTGTGCTGAAGAGTAGACCACATGAAGGTAAACACAACTCTGCGCTAACTGCCAGTGACAGGTAACATCTTATTCTTACTCTTGTTCATTAAAGGTGCTGTATGTAGGATTTTGACTCTACTAAAGCATAAAAATACCATAATATGTTTGCAGATATTTAAGAAACATGCTAAGTTAACATACTTGTTTATCTGAAAAACAATGCTAAAGTCAGTAATTCTCCTTTGAAAATGTGCATTCCGGCCTGGAATGTCTGTGTTTGTTATGGTTTGTGAAACCCGCCCACTGCCAGTTTACCCAAGTGTATTTCGGCACCCCGGGTTGCCAGTTGGCGGAAAACACAGCGTATTTAATTTCATTAATTGTCATGTGCGCTCGTTTCTGTTGGTGTCCTTAATCTGGCAACCTGCGTGTGCGTCAAGTCTGAGGAGGAGGGGCCGGGTGAAAAAAACTGTCTCCAATATTTTGCATTTGGACTGCAATACCTAATTCAACCGCTAGGTCCTACATACAGCACCTTTAAATGTACATGCTAAATAAGTTACATTTAGTATGTTCTATGATAGCTGTAGATTTGAACTGAAAAAAAAAAGAAGAAAATATAAATGGGTTCCAGGACCACAAATCCCTTAGTTGGAGCAACTTTTTTTTTTTTTTGAGTAATCAACATAAAAATGTGCTTATGTTACAAATTATTGAGTTCTTCTAACTTAATGTAGTTTGTTGGTTGAACATAATTTCATTAGAAGCTGTCAGAACTGTTGCGTTAATTTTTTTATTTTTTTGAGCTAACATTTTTTAGAGTGTATATTTTTGTGGAAACTGTGATCTTTTTTTTTTGTATGATTTTTGGCAAATAGAAAGCTAAAAAAAATAGCATTTATTTTATATATATATATATATATATATATATATATATATATAATGAATGGATTTGTTTAAATGTGAACTTTGCTTGTTAAAATTGCTTTCTGGTTAAGTACAACTTAAATTGATCTAGTCCTGTGTTTCAGTGGTAGAAAATGAAACAAGTAGGTCATCTTAGATCTCAAAACCAAATTGCTTTTAAAACTTTGAGTCTAACGTCCAACTTAGTATTAAATATAACAGTTTGACAAATGGCTGAGAATAGAAACTTTTTTTAGTTGAACACATTGCATGTGTAGTTAAAGGACTTGATTTTAAAATAGACTTGAATAAAAAGACAATGTTCGTGAGAAAAGTTTATATCTTCGTGTGCGTCAGGCTCACCTCCTCCCCTTTATCAGATCTCCTGGTTTCCTCTAAATACAGATAGAATCTAAGAACGCTATGAGAGGATGTTCGATGATCTGTCACATCACTTATAAAGCAGCGTATGTCTGTCGCAGTACCAGAGAAAACATTAAATACGATGGGTGTGATTTTTGTCTCTCTTTTCTCTCTGCTTTCATGTGTCATAATGAAAATCTCACCCCTGCATCTTATTGAACTCCCTCCGATGGAATGTTCTCAAAAGGTAAAGATGCTGTTTGTTCCCTTTTATCCATTAACATTAATGTTATTCATATAAAAACAAGTTAATTTTTGATTATGCTGTTTTCTGACAGGGAGTAAAATGCAAGGTTGAAGTAGGCAAGTATAAGTTGATGTCTTCTTTAAATTGATAGTAATATGAGTTTTTTTAAAGACGAAATCAAAGATATGTTCGTCAAATATTTCTTTGGTCTTAGGTAACTGTTCAGATGAGGGTTGGGTGGTGCCAAGGTACAATGCCTCAGGCTTTCCTGATGTAACTGCAAAGGTAGCATTCAAGAAGGATGACAGTGGACAGTTTGCACCAGTCCTATACATTACATGGAGCCAGCTACCAGATGGTAAGACATATATGATAACGCGTAGCTACGCACAAGACTATAAATTATTTAAAAATAACCAAATCATTTCAATCAAATTGCCTTTTTGACAGGAAATGTTCTTCCTCTAACAGAACCTGTACAGATGGTCAGCATAATTATCTATTTAAAGCTTTTTTTAAATTAAATTATTTTCCTCAGGGAGGATATTCACTCTCAAAGGGACTGAAGTGCTTGTGGTTGAAATGTCGACAAATAACAGCATTTGTGTTCGTTACATTTTCCGTAAGCCACTATCATCTACAACAAACCCAGTACTGGGCAGGGTAAGAGTACTAATGCTTATATAATCATATATCCACTGAAAAATTGTACTCTAAAACAAATTACACTCAGAAATTGCTAGTAAATTTCACTAATGCAAAAAAAATAGCAAGTAACGCATTGAATTAAACATGAAATTTTGAAGTAGAAAGACATACTTCAGCAATCTTTATTTACAGATAAAAGCAACGTTTTTTTAATGTGCTATGCAGTGTTATTCACACCATTGTTTCAGCTTTGTCTCTTTCCTTCATCTTTTTAGTGGACATTTTCTTTGGACAGAATTGTGCTCATCCCTGACTTTAAATACCGGGTTTTTGTAACTAATTTACCAAAGCCAGACACAGGGCTTTGGTATCCAACAATAATCAACATCACAGTTCCAGGTGAGAATTAATCAATAACACAATCAAACAGTTGAGTTTTGATGATTAGATATATAGCAGACGTTTAATCCAAAATGCTTTAACATGCCTTGGAAACATGGAAAATCTTCAATATGTCCTATTGGGATAATTCTGAAGTGATGTAAAGTGGTGTCCAATTCTTAAAAAAGCGAACTGCTGTTAGGTAAATCTATTTGTCATTTTAGAGCGCATTTGGGATACGAAGGTAGATTGGTCAGTGCGGAAGGATAAAGAAAATGGTGACTTGGTGATAACCATAGAATTTCAACCAGAAGAGTTCTCTGACCAATACAAAGTCTCCATCTGCAGTCCTGACCTTCAACCAGAACCGTTTCACATTGTCATAAAGGTACTTTTAATGTTCAGTATCTAAAAGACTCCACAGTACCATCTGTTGTGTGTTCCATCATAAATATATATAATCATATATAGCATTAATATAAGAAGCACAGACAATATTATGAGCATGAATGCTAAATTAATTCTGTTTTTAAGGATAATGAGCCAATTCTGAAGGTTACTTTAACGCTGGAAGCATGGCAGATAAATCACTGCAATTTGGAATTGGTGGTGAGTTATAGTGCCATTTATATGTGAGTACTGCTTGTTAATAATATTCAGTTGTATGAGGATGTTTTGTTAATCATTTTTCTCATATCACTAAATGACTAAAAGATGCCCTGTTCAACAGATTCAGCCACTGTCTGTTCAAAGCATGAATAACTGTCTGGAATACAGAAGAAAATTTGATATCTGTCCCTGTATGTATTATACATTAACAATAAATGTCTTATTGCCTTTGTGTTTTTAATTAGCCAGCATTCAAATTATGATACACAGCAATTCAAATGTTTCAATGTATGGTTCATTTGACTTCTAGTGTGTTTTATTTGGTAGACTACTGTCTTTATTAACATTTTAATGTCAGTTCTTCCAGGTGCTCCTGTTGTTTTTATCATTTTGGTGACACTGGGGCTGTTGTTGGCTTCATTGGCAGCTGTTGTTTGCATTTTTGGCTGTATTGTATTTTTGAAGAACAAGGATTCACATAAAGGTCAGTGCAAATAAAACAAAGTCGCAATGAAACAGAAGTAGTGAAAAAAGAAAAAAATGTAGGGCGGAGACTTGACTGTATGCATCAGTTGTTGATTGTTGATTGGATTTCTCTCAAAATTGGAGGCTGATATGCTGACTTTAATGGACTTTCGTGATTCAAATATGTATTTTCTATGTAAGTAATCAGATACAGTCTGGACTGCTCACCTAATCAAAAAAATGTGTGCACGTGAAATACGGATTTGAGAAATTGTATCTGAATGCATCCACTATAAAAAATAGTCCATTAGGGGTGACTGACACAGATTGTGTTTTGTGTTTAAAAATGCAAGAAAAAATAAACCCCAAGTGTCCGAGTTGGAGGTCTGTCTGTCTGTGAGAAAATATGGCAGACGAAACATATGCATTTTTTTAAATGGATGATTTTCTTTTTCATTTACGATAAAACTATTCATTTACAATAAAAGCCAAACGTTGCATGTACAAAATATAGTAGTATTGTACAATTGATCAATTATAGGCTATAACAATTAGATTTGCATGCATAAATTGCCCAAATGCCCAATGTCCAAAGTCTTTATTCCCCTTTTTTCTAGTTTAAATTAATGCAGAAAAGGTGCATTGCCATCTTGATCCAAGTTATTGAAACGCAACAGACATCAAACAACTTCCCATCTCTTAAAAATACAAACTTACCAGGAGTACCTGATCGCAAGGATAGTGTAATAAAAGTCAAATACAGGCTACATTGTTCTGCAGTTTTCAATTGTTTTGCTGAATCTTTCACTCACTCTTTATTATTTCAATACATTTTGAAGGTTCCAAAACTTTTGTATCTTAATATAAATCATGACTTTTGACAGAAACGCCCTCCTCAGACAGCTCAACATGTGCAAAGGGTAAACTAGAGTGGAATCCCATTCACGAGCCTAAAAGGGTCATCATCATCTACTCTCTGGACCACCCCCTGTACAAAGAAATCATCTTGAAGTTATGTGCCTTCATGAGGGCTAAATGTGGCACAGACGTCACCCTAGATCTCCTGGACTCCGCCTGGCTCAGCACAATCGGCAGAATTCAGTGGCTGGATATGCAAAGGGAACGAATCTCCAAGTCCTCAGATAAAGTCCTGATCTTGTGCTCTCCAGGCGTACATGCCAAGTGGAAGGCCATGTGCGGTGAGCACAAAGTTAGACTGAAGGAGGATGAACGTTCACCCATAGGAGACATGCTCACGCCGGCTCTGACCCTCATTATACCGGATTTTGTTCATGCTTCATCTTTCCACAAGTACATGGTGGCTTATTTTGATGACGTGTGCAGTGAGGATGACGTTCCAGCTCCATTCAACGTCGTGGTGAAGTACAAACTCATGAAGCACTTTGAAGAACTTTACTTCCGAATACTGGACATGGAAAAACATGAGCCGGGACAGATTAAGTGCATTGAAGGCATTAGGGAGAATGATTACTTCAACTGTCCATCAGGACGAGGACTTCAGGATGCTATTGAAGCTTTTAAAAATTACCAGCTGAAGAATCCAAATTGGTTTGAAATGGAGCTTTTGGACATTGATGATGAAGAAGAAGAAACCATCTTGGAGTCAACGTTTCCTACAGACATTAACTATAGCACTGTGACTGAATGCTATCAGCTGTCTGAAGAGCATAAAGCTCATACATTTGTCACTATGATTAAGTATCAGAATGATGAACATGTTTTAAATTCTTCCATCGCAGAGACAGCCATAATACTGAGTGAGAATTCTTCAGTTCTTACCACAGATCTGCATTACAGTGGCTCAGTACAGAGTAGCATTACAGCTATTGATGTTAAAGGTTTAGCAGCAACTAAACCTGTGGCACAACATGCTTTATGCTTACAGGCTCTGTGAAAATGTCTGATTTATGCTTGACATCAGATTACACTTATATTAGACTTCTATTCTGTTGTATATTATAATTTCCTTTCTTTATATTTTTTTATTAATCTTTGTTTTTTTCTATATAGTTATGTTCATGTCATTTAATTTGATTCTACACAATCATGTTATTTTGTTTACTTACACAGTAAAAAATTAAATGACATCTTATAAACACAAAAAACATGTTTATGTGAGATAACTCAATTTGCTGGCAACTTTATCAGATTATTTTGCTATGACAAGGCCAGCACATCATACAATAATTATTTTGGGAGCTTTTTCCTTGTTCTCAAATGTATAGGCAAGATTTATGTTTGTCTACAAAACTCATTTCAAGCAGTTCATTCAGTCAGCTGAGTCCATATGAATGAAAGTGGCCTATTGAGTTATGAAACCTCTTATAGAAAATAGAAGACAAAATTCTATAGGAAAAAAAAATGCACAGGTAATTTATTAAAAATAAACAAAAATATCTAGTATATATTCGAAGATATTACTGGTATTACCGTTATACCTTTATTCATTAAAATGCCCTTGTAGGCTATATCCCCATCTGACAGAAATTCTGAGTAAAAGGCGATTCTCAACTAGTACAAACAGACCCAGCCGGATCAAAGTTCAACCTAGTGGAGTCCAGCCGAAAAGCAAATAGCTTAAACTGAGAGTTTAATATCCAGAATAAAAAAAAGGATTTATTTAACCCGAGTCGTGACTGAAGTCACTAAGAGCGAGTAGCGCGTGAGAAGTGTTTTAATGAGCGAACGCAGCGTCGTTTCGTTCAGTCTTCATTGAACGACTGAAGTCCTGAATTGTTTACTCGGACCCGTGTGTTGGTTTTATGTTTAGTGTATTTCTGTATTTCGTCTTTTGAAACGTGCAGGACTGTGACACTTGCTTATATCAGCACGTCACTTGTCTCAAACAAATAGAGCACGACAAATTGTTCCCTTTGAAGTTTGTGGAAACTCTCCAGCACACGGTGGCTTGATTGTATTTTACGTTGCGAGTTTTGCTGACCTGAAGATCAAGTTCTGAAGATGTGGAGGTTGTCTGCGTTTCTTAGACGTTGCATTACAACTTCACCCGGCAGACATCGCAAAAAAGGTAAACTAGCACAAACCACAGGTCTAGATTCAGGTATTTGCATTCAGAGCAACCATGTCCCAATTTCATGTTCCTATGTAATACATCTAAGTGAACCACTGTAGATTATACACTGAGTATTTAATCCATAATTGATTATTTACTGTCAATGTTGTTGCAAACCTGTTTTCTTATCTTCAGTGGAACACAGAACAAAAAAGTATTTAGCAAGATTTTTAGCAAGCTTTTACTTTCCATACAATTAAAGTAAATGAGGACCTTGGCTGTCAGGCTCCAAAATGGCCAAAAAGCACCATGTGACTTGTGCAATATTCCACTTTATGAGGAACAGACCAACCATTTAAAAAAAAAAAAAATTGTATTTGCTTTCTCTATATCATTTGTCAACCACTAGACATATGAGAACCAATTCAAACTTGGCGAGCATGACTTTGGTCACCAAATGTGGTACAGTTGTTTGAATACAGTGTTGTTTGGGTCAGCTATTCCATATTTCTCCTACAGGCAGCCTGTTTATCATCCATCCTGATGTGAAAGAGGCTTTAGCGTATCACAGGCCAGTTGTGGCTTTGGAGAGCACCATTATCACACATGGAATGCCTTATCCTCACAATCTCAGGTAGAAAAATATGATAAATCTCTGACAGTGCTGTGAAATACTTATCATGTTGAACTTTTCCCTCAGGCCATTCTAAAGTCAGGGTTTTCACATGACTTTTTATCTTAAAAACAGTACAGACTAATTTTGTTTTATTATTGCACAAGGTTTTTAAAGACAAAATGTTGAGAACTTTTAATCTGTACACGGATTCATATCTGAAGGATTCAGTATTTACCAATAAACTGCATTTCCTCTGTATTTCAGTACAGCAAAGGAAGTGGAGGCGATTGTGAGGGCTGAGGGTGCAATCCCTGCAACCATTGGGATTCTTGAGGGCAGCATTCATGTGGGCCTTTCTTCAGATGAACTGGACTTCCTGGCACAAAGCAAAACGGCACTAAAAGTGTCCAGAAGGGACTTACCTTATGTCATCAGCAAGGTCTGGAGCTGAAGTGATCTTTATTTGTAACTATGTGATTATACATATTCATGTGAAATGTCTGTTTTTTGATAATTTAGGGTTTGTCGGGTGGCACAACTGTCTCCGGCACAATGATTGCGGCTCACAGGGCTGGGATTCCTGTCTTTGTAACTGGGGGCATTGGAGGAGTACATAGAGATGGAGAAAACTGCACGTTTATTTTCAAAATTGTTGATATATCCATGTGAAATGTATACTGGCCTGTATTTAATGATCAATATATTATCTCTTGTAGCTCTGGATGTGAGTGCAGACCTCACTGAACTGGGTCGAACCCCTATTGCTGTTGTGTCTGCTGGGGTGAAATCCATCCTAGATATCGGACGCACTCTTGAGTTCTTGGTAAGACTTTAAAGGATTAGTTCACTTCCAGAATAAAATTTTTCCTTATAATATACTCACCCCAATGTCACCCAAAATGTTCACGTTTTTCTTTCTTCAGTCAAAAAGAAATTAAAGTTTTTAAGAAAAATATTCCAGGATTTTTCTCCATATTTTTCTCCATACTTCAATGGGAGCCAGTGGGTTGAAGGTCCAAATTGCAGTTTCAATCCAGCTTCAAAGGGCTCTACACAATCCCAGCCAAGGAATAAAGGTCTTATATAGCGAAACAATCAGCCATTTTCTTAGAAAAATACAAATTTATATACTTTTTTAACCACAAATACTCATCTTGCACTAGCTCTGCGATGTTAAAAAAGTTAGGGTAGGGCGAAAAACACCATCTGATTTTCTCCTTCAACTTCCTCAAAATCATCTGACGTTGTTGTTTTACCTTTTTTTGTAAAGGGCGTTTGACTTTGCACGTTCGCTTTGTTTCGCCTACGTCACGCGTGACCTTTCCAACGTGACTAATTTCGTGATGTCGAGCTAGTGCAAGACGAGCATTTGTGGTTAAAAAGTATATAAATGTGTATTTTTATTTTTTTTGAAAATGATATTTTTATTTTTTTTGATCGCTTCGCTAGATAAGACCCTTGTTCCTCGGCTGGGATCGTGTAGAGCCCTTTGAAGCTGCAATGAAACTGCAGTTTGGACCGTCAACCCGTTGGTCCCCATTGAAGTCCATTATATTGAGAAAAATCCTGGAACGTTTTCCTCAAAAACTTCAATTTCTTTTCGACTGAAGAAAGAAAGACATAAACATCTTGGATGACATGGGGGTGAGTAAATTATCAGAAACTTTTTATTCTGAAAGTGAACTAATCTACGGAGCCCCGCACATGACATGCAGGAAAAAAATAGTAGGCTAAATCATGTGCACGATTTACTATTTAGTTCCCTCGATTTATAAATGGTGCACACACGTTTTACTAATTCGTTCCCTCGGTTTGCTAAAACGTGCACACGATTTATAAATCGAGGTAATGAATTAGTAAATTGTGCGCACGATTTAGCAAATCGAGGGAACGAAATAGTAATCGTGTGCACGATTTATTAATTTTTTTCTTGCATGTCATATGTGGGGCTCCATACTAATCCTTTAAACCCAGTCACCATTTTGTAAGTTTGCATGTGAACACAGACACTGGGTGAAATCGCAGTAAAGTTGTGAAAACTTGTTTCGCAACTTTTGAGGTGAAAGTTTTAGATTTAGATTACCGTTGCTGTCATCTAACTCTCACTTATAGTTAAGTTTAATAACATTAATAATGTAATAACTGTTAAATTTAATTTTACAAAATGGAATAGTTTGCCCAACAATGTCGTCATTTACTCACCCTCACTAATCATTTATTGTTCATGTTGTTCCAAACCTGTACGAATGTTGAACACAAAAGAAGATATTTTGAATGTTGGTAACAGTTGACTTCCATAGAATGTTTTCCATACCATTATCATAATACACAAATATTAATGCCCCTAGTAAATAGAGTCAGTTTTGATTTCATATATATATATATATATATACTTAAGCTCTAATTCAAAGATAAGTGCTTTTATTTACAGGAAACTCAGGGTGTGTGTGTGGCCACGTATGGAGATTCAAAGAGCTTCCCGGCTTTCTTCTCTCGGCAAAGTGGATTTACTTCTCCTTACCATGTCTCCTGTCCTCAAGAAGCAGCGGATCTTATTAGCAAGTCTTAGTGTTTAAGCTTTTACCGCACATACATTTGAGTAAATGTCAATATTACACATTTACTGAATGCTGCAGTGATTCTAATTGAAAGAGCTAGTTGAAACAGAGATCATAGATAAAGTTCCTCTGACATAAACTCATCCTGCTTAGTCATTTGTGAAGGGATCTTTAACTCTCTCTTTCCTCAGCAGCAAGCACACTATCTCTGGGGCTGCAAAGTGGTCTTCTGTTGGCCGTTCCCATCCCTGAGGAACATGCAGCCACAGGACAACAGATAGAAGATGCCATACAAACAGCTGTGACTGAGGCCGGGTAGAGAAAAATAGTGATTGGCCATACCATATTCTATGCACATAGAATGATAAACACTTCTGATAAAAGCATTTTCTTTGGCTATCTGAAGCTCAAAAGGTGTCAAAGGAAGAGATGTCACCCCTTTTATCCTTCAGCGAGTCAATGAGCTGACTAAAGGGAAGTCTTTGCAAGCCAGTATCCTTTTAAGACACAGTAGATAGTTTGTCATGATAAGGCTTACTGCATACATATTTTTATATATCCTTGTAATAACATTAACTTTTTATGTTCATTTTGGTTTCCTGTGTCTTTTTGTGGTATTTTCCGGAAGTTCATTCATTTTCAGATATAGCACTCATCCAAAACAATGCCAGGGTGGGCAGTCAGATTGCATGTGCCCTTTCTAAACATAAAGAAAAAAGTGGAGGCAACTTCAGAGGTGACATTAAAACCCGAAAATCAAAGGACCAGAGAATAGACTCCAAAACTGTAAGTAGTACAGTAAAAAAAATCTCAAATAGTTTTTGCTAAATATAATAAGCTCTTATGGAAAGACTGAATTTTATTTTAAGTGTTTTGTATTGTTAACTAAACCTAATTAAAAATAGTTTTTGTTAACTGAAATAAAGCTGAAATAAAATATTAATATTGGATTAAACTTTGAAACCAACTTTGCCTTGACAACAAACTGAAATATTTTTAAGTACTAAAACTACTACAACTATATTAAGAAATAATAAAAACCCAAAAACTGATAATAATGACAAAGCACATAACATTACTAAAACTTAAAATGAAAAAATAAAAACAAAAGCCAATTTAAAATATAAATAAATACTGTAATATTATATAAATAATGCTAAAATAACACTATTTATGTCCCTCAGATTGTTATTGGTGGAATAAACGTTGATTTCATCGCTAAAGGAACAACAAAGAAATTGGTGGTAAGACTAATAAAACAAGCTAAAGGAGCTTAAGTAACTTTTTTATGACATTATTTTTTATTATATTTTCAGTTTGGTCAGACAAATCCAGGAAGTGTTTGTCAGTCATTTGGAGGTGTAGGCAGGAATATTGCTGGTATGTAATGTGTCATTAATATTACTTTGAATGAATATGTACAATTCCCGTTTTTGAATTATTGCTTATATTTCATGTAGACTGTTTAAGCAGATTAGGGCACAAGCCTCTCTTCATCTCTGCCATTGGCAAAGACTCTCATAGCGATGCTGTGCTAAACTATTGTAAACACATGGTGAGTTATATTTAGCATTGTATTGCTCTTGTAGCCAAAAATTCATTGTAACTACAGCTTTTTGCTTTATGCTCATCAGGATACAAGCGCAGTTGCCAGATTACAGGACCAAAGGACTGCGACCTATTGTGCTGTTATAACTGAGTCTGGAGAGCTGAGCCTGGGATTGGGCGACATGGGCATCCATCAGCAAATACAAGAGGAATATGTACGTATATTCGAAAAGTATACTACTGTTCAGTACTACTTTTTTTAAAAAAAAAAAAGTATCTTATGCTCACCAAAGCTGAACTTATTTGATCAAAAATATAGTAAAAGAGTGATATTGTGACATATTATTACAACTGTAAATAGCTGTGATGCAAAGCTGAATTTTCAGCATCATAACATAATTCTTTAGAAATCAGTCTAATATGCTGATTTAGTGCAAAAGAAATGTTTCTCTTATTATCAGTGTTGAAAAAAATTGTGCCACTGGATATTTTTGTGAAAACCATGGTACATTTTTTTTCAGGATTCTTTAATAAAACATATTTTTAATTTTTTTTTATTTGAAATAGAAATCTTTTGTAACTATTTACTGTCACTTTTGAACAACTGAATGCATCCTCGCTAAATGTATTAATTTATTAAAAAATAAAAATCTTACTGACCTCAAACTCTTAAAGTAATCATGACACATTGTGGATTTAAATCCAGCTGTGTTAGTTTGCATAATTCACATTTAATCACTGACAAAAACCTTGGCAGATAAACATATTTAAAATGTTCAGTCTTTTTATTCCAGGTAAACAGAGGAAATAATAATGATGACTCATCCTGTACTCACTCATTTTGTCCAATCAGATACACTATAGAATGAGATTGTCCCGCCTCCTATTAACATATGAAATTGACTAGGAAATAGTAAATCATGGCTGTGATGAAATTAAAATCAATGGCTGTTTAAAAAAGGACAAACTCTCATGGGGATATAATTCCCATGCAAACTTCCTGTTGCAATAGGAAAATTTGCAAGGGTTTAAATTAAATATAACAACTAGTTTGACAGCAGAAATCTTTTTTTTATATTTACATTCAGGTATCTCAGTTTGAGGATCAGCTTGCATCAGCATCTCTTGTAGTTCTTGATGGCAACATTCCCGTTTCAACCATTGAGTACGTGTGTCGTATCGCCAAGAAACATGCAGTCTCTGGTAAACCTCATTTGTCTAATACTGCTTCAGTGCGTCTGTTGAGGTCAAAGATTCAAGTAAGTTGTTACGTGCATATTGCATGTCTTTTTCTTTTGCTGCAGTGTGGTTTGAGCCCACGGATGCAGATAAGGCCTGTAAGCCCTTCCTGTCAGAGAGCTGGAAAGCCCTATCTTACACCTCCCCCAATCTGTCTGAGCTCTGCACCATGAATCATACACTAGGTCTGCCTACACCTACAGGTACCAGAGTTAAAAACCATCTAAAATAAGCAAGTGCTCGATTGCTGGACAGGAAGTGGAGAGCTACTTGAATAATAATCAAAGCATAATTTTGTTTTAGAATTGCCCAGATCATTTCAGGATGTCTTGGGCTGTGTACCGGCTCTCTCCCGCCCTCTGCTGGAGCATCTGAATTGTGTGGTGGTCACTTTAGGTGCGCTGGGTGTGATGGTGTGTGGAGAACATGATGCTGGGACTGTGAATTTGCAGCCGCAAAAGCGGGTATGATGGCCTTATTATAATTAATGAATATAATTAATCATAAAGAAGTAGTTCACCCAAAAATGAAAATTTGCTGAATATTTACTCACCCGAGGGTGATGAAGATGAGATTCTTCATGGGAACAGATTTGGAGAAATTTAGCATTACATCACTTGCTCACCCGGATCCTCTGCAGTGAATGGGTGCTGTCAGAATGAGAGTCCAAACAGCTGATAAAAACATCACAATAATCCACAAGTAAACCACACCACTCCAGTACATTATTTGACGTCTTCTAAAATGAAAAGCTGTGCATTTTTAAGAAACAAATTCATCATTAAGGCATTTTTAACTTCAAAACTATATCTATAATATTGCTCTCCAGTGAATAATTGATCTCGTCTGAATCGGGAGAGAAATATGCACTGATCAAGCACCATTTACAAGCGAAAAAAGTTCTAAAATATGTTGGTGGATTGATTAGAGAGGCTGGACATTTCACTGTAGGAAGTGTGATTATGGATTATGGACTTGTATTTTGCAACGGTTAAGTTAAAATGGCTTAATGTTTTTTTTTCTTACAAACATGCAGCTTTTGCTTCACAAGGCATTCACTGATGAACTGGAGTCGTATGGATTACTTATGGATTATTGTGATGTTTTTATCAGCTGTTTGGCCTCTCATTCTGACGGCACCCATTCACTTTGGATGGCCTGAGGGTAGATTTTCATTTTTGGGTGAATTATTACTTTGAGTAAATCTAAAGATCTTAGTAGTAACACTAAAATGCTGAACATTATTTATGCCTTTTATAGCAGAAGGGACAGCTGTGTGCTGTTCATTATCCTGCGCTGGCTGTGAGCTCTAAAGAAACAGTAAATGTGTCTGGAGCTGGTGACAGGTATGTTAACAAAAGTATTTAACATCATATAAAACAAAAGCACGTCACATTAGACTCTCTTAATCTCATCTAGTTTTGCTGGAGCAATGATGGTGGGGATCTTACAAGGGTTGGACACAGACAGCTGTGTGCGTATGGGTCTCCTTGCCGCCCGCACATCCTTGCTGTCTCCTCATCCAATAGATCCATCTCTGACAGCAGATGCTATCCATCCGGAAAAGTCACACTCTCAACTTTGGTCAAAGCCTACATGTGTATGGATAGAGGACTGAAATACAATCAAAAAGAAATTTAAGTCTTGCCAGCAGACATCTACAGTCGTGGTGAATCAGGCTGTACATATAGGTGGTATATTTGTAGGGTTTCACTACAAACAAACTCAAATATGGGTGCATACCAAGGAGTGTCTGCAGACTTCACATGTATTGTAATTCATTGAATTTGAGTACATTGATTTATTTTTTAAATGAATGGGTCTAAACCTCTGTCACACTGATCTTATCTATAGTGGTGGACACCTTCAGAAACATGAAAATCCTACCTCATAACTGAAACAACTGTGTTTTTAGCATTTTATAGTATTATAACATACTTGTGTTTATAAATGACAGAGTTAAGTTTTTTGATTACTAATTTTTTATTATGTCAACTAACTACAATGTTTTTACATTGCATTTTGAATGTTAGAAATGAAAATAAATTTTGTAATTTTAGAGTATATTTTCAATTTTCTTTATTTTTTTCTGTATAATTTTAATTATTGCATAATTACTATGCATGCACACATGCACTTTTTATCATCTCATATTAACTGAGAGAGTACATAAAATGTTGGTATTAAAAAGGTTACATTTAACATTACTATTTGAGTAAATGTCTAAAAAGAAGTGGTGGTATAAACTCAAGTTAATGTTTTAACTGTAAAATAAAATCTTTCTAAATTTTAAATATCTTTTTAAATTGTCATTCTTTTATAATTTTTATACATGCAGTTTTTTTATTATATTAACTGAGAGAATACATTCAGTTGTACTATTAAAAAAGTTACACTTAACATTACCATTTGGGTTGGGTGAATTTCAAATAAGTAAAATGTGAATAAAATCTAAAAGAAATTGTCTTATAAAACAAAGTTATTTAGTTTTAGTTAAATATTTCATTTCTGTAACTGTTACAATAACAAAAGCAAATTAACAATAACAAAATTAAAATACTTACTTTTAACTTAATGTATTTTTCCTAAGTGCACCTAAATGTGACATGGTATCGATTTGTATCGCCCCTCGTGGTGACTGTAGTACATTACTGATGTTAAAAATTATGATGACAAAATAAACTACATCTCCCACAATGCATTGTGCCTCGCGTCTTGCGCAAACTCAGTGAGCGCTTACTGGCTACTGTATTCCCTCCTCATTTCAGTGTAAGATGGTGGTAAAAATCTGCTACCTAAATAAACAGTAAAACTGAGTAGGAAAGCATCTAATTAATTTTGAACATCTGAGCTGTGGAGTAGTGCTCATTCCAAACTATCAGATAGGCACATCTGATCAGTTGAAAGGCAGAAACCCCCGCCTAAACTAGAGTGAATATCCCTTGGAGTGGAATCCCTGCAGTACAGGACCAGCTAGTAGAAGTGAGTACCCTACAAAACAACTGCTTTAATCGCGATCAGTGCACCCGATTATAACTACTACATCGGTATTAGGTTTGTATATGTGTGTTGAAGCAGGTTAACCCCATGGTTAAAGAATAAAACCTTCAGTTTAAATGAAGGATGAAGTCAAAGGTGGACAGGCGGCAGTTCCTTCTCTAGTCGCCGGGCCGTTTAGTAGGAGAGTCGCAGGCTTTAACTGTGTGTAGGCCGCAAAATAGAAACGTTCAGAAAACACTCGTCGACGACAGAATATATATGGAGGGAAAGTCGTTTTATTAGCTTTCAATCATTTCAATGTATCCGTGCTTTTAAGTTTGTGTGTTATTTGTTGTTGGAGGGTAAATTAAATGTTTTTAGGCGCTGTGTTGTGTGCCGCACGTCAGTTGAAGTCTGTCCCAGCTGTGGAGACACCTGACCGGCTTTCAGCGCGACTGACGCACCGCTAGACATATATGATGTGAGATGTCAGTAATTGCGATTTCAATAATAATTCATATACTTTAAAATAGGATACAATGTGTTGTTTATTTCATTAATGTCAATATGAAGCCGAAACAGGCTCTACAGAGGTCTACGAATCTAAACTGTTTTGATCAGATGCGAGAGATTGAAGTGTGAATGTGTAATACATGCTTTCGCTGATATAATTTAATATATGCTTTTTAGAATGCATATTTTGTGAGGACAATATTAGCTACATCTTTTAAACATGCATTTGTTGTGATGCAAATGTCAGGGTTGGACAAAAGAGATACTGAATTTCATGTCATTCGCAGTTCATTTAGATAGAAAGCTTTAGTATTTTGTGCTAAATAGAACATTGGCTCTGTATTGTGTGTAAAAATCGTTTATTTGAAATGGGAATATTGTAAATTAGGTATTCGTGTCTGTCTATAGACTGTGAATACCTGACTTTCAGTCATCTCTAATGTGACCCAGTGGTCCTATTCTGCAATCCCAATACATCAGCATGTTTATAGACAACTGGGCCAACTGATTGTAGTGAGAGAAACATGAAAAGGCTTAATGTGCTTTGTGGTAGCTTGATGTTTTGGACTGCTATGAGCCCATAACAGCTGACTGTATTAATTTGGCATGGCTATTCGCCTTGTTTTGATATAACTGTATGTCATTTTTCAATATCAGTATTTAACAAGAGCATTTATGTACTAGAATAAAGTAGTGTCATCATCCACGATTAAATCAAATCTACTTCCCTTGACTTTGCATCAGCCCTTCGGCCAACCTGCTAGAGACTCTCCCGAACTTGCCGTACGATAGGATGTCCCGCAGTCCTGAGCTGAAAGAAGACCCCATGGAGTGCCCACTGTGCATGGAACCGCTGGAGATTGACGATGTTAACTTCTTCCCCTGCACCTGCGGCTACCAAATCTGCCGCTTTTGCTGGCACCGCATCCGCACAGACGAGAACGGCCTCTGCCCTGCTTGCAGAAAGGTACGATTCTGCTTGAAGTTTGTATACAACTTCTGATGATTGTGATGGACTACTTGTTCTATATCTGTTTGTCAAAACATCAACGTCGCTATTGGGACACCGTTACACTGTATATGAGAAGCTGTCCTTGATGTGCACTTACTCAGGTAGTAGTTGATACCAATATATGGCTGATAGTGATATCTAAAACAGTGGTTCTCATCTGTTGTATCATGAACAGCAGGAGAAAACCATGTTAAATGCAAATCATAAAACCCCGACTAATATCTAATATAAAAACCTGTATAATCGTGCATAAAAAGGATTTTAAAGAAAATACAGCATGGTTTGTGCTGCAATGTGTTTTGTTATGTGAATATTTAGTGGGCAAAAACAAATGCAAACACTCAAATTATAAAGACATGTTTATTAGTTTTTCTACTGATATTAATTTAATCAGCAATATTAAATACATTTGAAATTATTTATTACCTATTAGATAATTATGTAAATAAATATGAAAGTATTAATTGTTTATTACAATATTAATAAATTTAATGTTAGATTTTAGAGAGAACATTTGTTTAACTTTTGTATGAACATTTAACTATCATATGTGAAAAGGTTACTTCACCCAAACATGAAAATTCATTTACTCACCCTCATGTTGTTCACTTTTTTATTTTTCATTTTATACAAAAAAAAAATTAAATGGAGATTTCTTTTCACTCTATTCCACCAAAATTTAGATTGTCCAAAAAGTTCATTTAAAACACTGTAAAACTAATCCATATGAAACAAGTGGTTTAATCCAAGTCTTCTGAAAGCATGATAAAATTGCTGAACAGATTTAATCTTTGATCTATGCAGATCTCTTTATAAACTTTAGTGGAATGGACTATCAGTGTAGGAACAGCAATCTCGCAGGTTTCATTAAAAATATCTTAATTTGTGTTTCAAAGATGAACAAGTGTCTCATGAATTTGAAACCAGTGAGTAATTGATAACAGAAATTTCATTTTTGGGTGAACTGTCCTGTTAAACTATTCTGCTACTGTGTTGGGTCGCAACTTAATGCCCAACATACAGTCAGGCTCCTGAGGCAAAATCAGTTCAAAATCAAAATCACCGATCTAGAAAGCTGGATGGTCAATATGTATTGTTAGTGTGAATGTATTGTTAAATATAAAAAGATATATTGTTATGCACAACCACAGTGGTCAAATACCATCTGATTAACCAGCCTTAATGTTCTCAAGCCTGATTATGCAATTGTGGGTAAAGCGTATTGCACCACTTTTTTGGCAAACCGCACTTCCCAAGTGTAAACGAAATGTGGTTCATCTGACTCACTGTGATGGTGCCAGCCTGAAAACTTGACCTATTTGCAGAGTTCTTTGAGAACTGCCACCCCTCAGATACAGGTTCAAACGAGGTAACTGGCTCTGTGTGTTCTGTAGCCTTATCCAGAGGATCCGGCAGTATACAAACCACTGTCACAAGAGGAGATCCAGAGGATAAAGAACGAGAAGAAGCAGAAGCAGAACGAAAAGAAGCAGAAGGTGACAGAGAACCGCAAGCACCTGGCCAGTGTCCGTGTGGTGCAGCGGAACCTCGTGTTTGTCGTGGGACTTTCTCAAAGACTCGCAGATGCGGAGGTAAATACTTATGTTAAACAATGCCATTGTCTTTTTTTTGTTTATTATATAACAACTCTTTGAATGTACTAAATTATGAACTTTAATATTTATTTAAAACAATTATTTATATTTAATAATTCTTTATAATTTAGCTATTGTATTAATTTATTTTATTTTAACTAGCTGCTGCCTGAAATAAACTTAAATATACACTACCATTCAAAAGTTCAGAGTACGTTTTGTAGATTTGTAGAAGGCCGCATTTATTTGATCAAAATATTGTAAAAAATAGTAATATTGTGAATTGTTAACTTTTAAAATATTTTTAGGTTAATATATAAAATGTAACTTAATGCAATGCAAATGCAAAGCTGAATTTTCAGCAGCCATTACTCCAGTTTTCAGTGTCACGTGATTCTTCAGAAATCATTCGAATATGCTGATGTGGTGATCAAGAAACACTTCTAATTGTTGAAAACAGTTGTGGTGAATATTGTCATGCAAATTTTCACTGATAAATGGAAAGCTCAAAAGATCAGCGTTTATTTGAAATAGAAATATTTTGTAATATAAATGCCATTTTAAATAGATTTAATGCATTCTTGCTGAATAAATGTATTAATTTCTTTAAAAACAAATACTGACCCCAACCTTTTAAAGGTAGTGTACAATTTAATAAATAAAAAGAATGAATTAAATTAGTAATTTATTCTTAAAATTTGTACTGATTACAAACGTTTGAACGGTAATGTATTTAATCTCAATGTATGTGTATTTAAATCTCTGTTCATGTAAAATCCGCTGTACCCTTTGGCCATATCATATCAGTGAGAAATGTGTCACTTCCTCTAGGAGGTAAATGAGAATAGCTCAAAAATAGTGTTGTCATCAGCGAGTCATTTACATTTTGCTGAACAAAAGGAAATTTCCTCCCTCAGAGTCATTTCACAGTTTGATTGTATGATAAGTGGGCATAATTCAGTGTAGTGTCTGTTTTGTGGGTCATGCAATAATTCACTTGAAGAATCACTCTCACTTTGATTACTCCTCAGGTTCTAAAGCGCCCGGAATATTTCGGAAAGTTCGGCAAAATCCATAAAGTGGTCATCAATAACAGCACATCATATGCAGGTTCACAGGTAAGAAAAGCCACATGTGATCTTAGTTATGAAACATGATGCTCACATGCTTCCTGTGCATTTAGTGCCTGTGAAAAAGTCTCTGGCTTAAGGCTACAGCAAAAGAGTAGAATAAAGAAAACACACTTATTTTTAGATTTATTTTGACCTTTGCTCCACAGGGTCCTAGTGCCAGTGCCTATGTAACTTACATTCGTTCAGAGGACGCTCTTAGAGCAATACAGTGTGTGAACAATGTCATAGTGGATGGTAGAACACTCAAGGTAGGTGCTAAACCATCACAATTTAAGCCATTTACAAAATTCTCTCGCTAAGTATATTATGTGTGTGTTAAATGTTTATTGTGTATTCTGTCACTTTGAAGTTGTTTGTTTTTAAAATACTTGTCTGTCACTGTTTTGTCTCAAGGCTTCTTTAGGTACAACAAAGTACTGCAGTTATTTTCTCAAAAGCATGCAGTGTCCTAAACCGGACTGCATGTATTTACATGAACTAGGAGATGAAGCGGCTAGTTTTACAAAAGAAGAAATGCAGGTGAGCATATTTGTTTACACTGCAGATCAATCAGTTGGGAAAAAGGCATTTAGAAAAAAGGCATTTGTGCTGTCTTATATTGATATTGTTCGACTGCTATGTGTAAATTGTTTTTAGGCTGGGAAACATCAAGAGTATGAACAAAAATTACTCCAAGACCTTTACAAATCAAACCCCAACTTTTTACAAACCTCAACATGTGGGGAGAAGTCGAAGAGCAAACCCAACTCCACTCAGAGGTGTTGTGTTTATCCTGAATTTCATTGCTGCACCTGCCCAGTCAGATGAACATATTCATATTTATAATTGACGTTGAATGTGGTTTATGGTTGTATTATGCAGTGCCTTGCTAAAGTATTCATACCCCTTAATTTTTTTCACGTTTTATGTTGCTGCCTTATGTTAAACTGCTTCAAATTACTTTTTTCCACATCAATCTACACGCCATACTACGACGGCGTTTTAGTGCCTCGTTAAAAAATAAAAAAAATCTAAGATTACGAGATTAAAGTCGTAATGTTTCGAGAATAAAGTTGAAATTACGAGAATAAAGTCGAAATACTATGAGAAAATATATTTATTCAGCAGCCATTACGTCGCATGATCTTGATGAAATTTTTTTCAGGATTCTTTGATGAATAAAAAGTTCAAAAGAACAGGATTTATTTAAAATAGTTTTTTAACATTAGAAATGTCTTTACTGTTACTTTTGATCAATTCAATGCATCCTTGCTAAATAAAAGCATTAATTTAATAAAAACTTACTGATTCCAATCTTTTGAATATTGCACATATTTAATTATTATATAAGTGTTTCTTTTCTATGAGAAGTGTGATTTCCATTTTTAACTTTAACATTTTTCCCCCCAGACCCAATAGTACCAATAAAGACGGGTGGCCCTCATTACAGAACTATGGGAAAATGGTTAATGGTTTAACCACAGAACATCGTAAGTCCCCTCCTCTTTTAGACTGCCTAACAGACTCAGACCACATGACTCCAGACGAACCAGACCCTGAACAGGGAACAGAACAGAACACAGGCCTTCCACCCTTCCCATCAGCCTTAGAGCCTACCAGGTACAGTACTGCAGAAGCCTGGCCAGTTGTTCTTTTGATATACAACAATATACGTTGATTCATATCAAGTGATTTTCCTTCCTGTGTGTTTTGGTGTGTGCTTATCACATTGTGCCTCCATTTCAGTCCAATTGGCAAACCATCAGAACCCATAAGTATAGGAAACGGGGAAAATATATCACAGGTAAGTGCTAAAAACTCTCCAAGAATCTCTAAAAATAGTTATTGTGTTTTTTTTGATCCATCTGTCTCTGTTTGGTTTGGCAGACATCCAGTAGCGATTCCCCATCTCCTCCACCTGGCCTTACTAAACCCAGCCTCGTTGTGCCCATCAGCGTGGCCGAACTCACAGCGCGCTCACCCTTCGAGGGGGCGGCAGCAGAGTCTCAGTCTCTTTTCTCAGACAACAGCAATTTCAGACATCCCAACCCCATCCCCAGCGGCCTGCCCCCTTTCTCTAGTTCACAACAGGGAGCCTCTGACTGGCCCATGACTCCAGAACCACAGAGCCTTTTCACCTCAGGTAGGCCCGTACAGTGAATGCAGTGTAGTGGACCAATAAGATTGCAGTATGGGCAGAGCTAAACCCACCAAACTCTCTTCCTTTTTCAGACACTATCCCAGTGTCGTCATCCACTGATTGGCAGGCGGCCTTCGGTTTTGGCTCTTCGGCCAAGCAGCAGCAGCAGGATGATGACCTTGGCTTCGACCCATTTGACGTCACACGGAAGGCCCTGGCCGACCTCATAGAGAAAGAGTTGTCAGTCCAGGAGCATTCCCCCCTCTCTCCCAACCCCTCTTCCCACCAGACCAGCCTCCCCAACGGCCAACAGCGCCTTCCTCACCTCCAGCACAGAGGCCTCTATAACTCCTTCAGCCTGCCCCAACACATGGCCGCACGCCACCCCTGGATGGGTCTTCCCACCCGCAATAACCTCGCACACTTGAACCACACGGCCTCAGCTGTGCACAGCCATTTCTTAGACCTGAGCATGCCGGCCCAGCACCACAGCACCGGCCTTGGGGGGATTCCTATGTCAGGTTAGGGGATGCATCTGTCTTGTGCACTCCAGGTTTTTTGTGAAACACCTGTGTGTGTGTGTGTGTGTGTGTGTGTGTGTGTGTGTGTGTGTGTGTGTGTGTGTTAAAACACCTGGTCTAAGCAGGGCTACAGTTGTAGCCCACTGATCCAAATACGAACAAGTTGTTGAGCTCATTCCCAGTATGTTTATTGTTGTTTTTTGCAGTGAGTTGCATTTTAATTGTAATTTTATTTTCCCTTGATTGCTAATTCAGCTTGTTTGTGCCCCTGAGCCCTTTATGAGAGCGAACTGTGGTCATCTTCAGTGTTGTTATTAACTAAAACTATTAACAACTATTTTTGGTAATTGAAATCAAGCTTGAATAAAATGAAATATAACCAGTAAATAAAAAACATAAACTGAAGTAATATTGGTTTGGCAACTAAAAAAAGTAAACGTTACTTCCAGACTGACTAAAACTGAAACAGAAATAAAGCTAACTAGAAATATTTTAAAAAAGCACAACAAAAATACTAAAATTAAAATGATAACTGATTTTTTGTTTTTAAATCTATTAGTATAATATAAAAATTAATATAAATAGCATTTAATAAATGCTATAATAGTATAGAAATAATATTAAGCTAAAACTGGTCATCTTTAACCTCACATCTGTAATTTTTTTTCTTGTTGATTATCCCATTTCACGTAAAATTGTTTGCAAATCATTTTCACATAGTCTTAAAGGGATAGTTTACCCGAAAATGAAAATTCTGTCATTAATTACTCACCCTCATGTCGTTCCAAACCCATAAGACCTTTATTCATTTTCGTAACACAAATTAAGATATTTTTTATTAAATCTGAGAGCTTTCTGACCCTTCATAGACAGCAACACAACTGACAAGTTAAAGGCCCAGAAAGGTAGTAATGACATCGTGAAAATGGTCCATGTGACATCAGTGGTTTAACCGTAATGTTATGAAGCTGCGAGAATACTTTGTGCGCAAAGAAAACAAAAATAACTTAATTCAACAATTTCTTCTCTTCCGTGTCAGTCTTCAATGTGCGTTCAGGAGGGTACCACAACACATGCATGTGGTGATGCTGATGCAGGAGCTGGCGTTCTTCTGTTTGTAAACCTAGCAAATTTTCATTTTTGTGTGAACTATCCCTTTAAGGATGCTGCAAAGTTTCAATTCTCATGTTTTTCATTAAATTGTTGCTCTTTCAGAAAACAATGGTTCTGTGGAAAGCTTAAATATGAAAGAGTGGCAGGACGGACTGCGAGCGCTCCTACCAAATATCAACATCAACTTCGGAGGCCTCCCGAACTCTACCTCTTCCTCCTCCTCTTCCTCCACTTCCAGTGTGAACCACATAGGGGTGCCGGTAGGCTCGACTGGAGTCTCGCACAGCCTTAGCTGGGACAGTACGGCCAGTTGGATGGACCCCGCCATCATCACAGGTGCAATTTGTGTTCCGTAAACTCCCTGGTTATGGATAAAACCTTCACCGCTAATAGTACTCATTCATGTCCCTTTTCAAACTCCAGGTATCCCAGCATCCACAGGCAACAGTTTGGACTGTCTCCAGGATGACAATCCGCCACACTGGCTCAAGTCGCTGCAGGCACTCACAGAGATGGACGGACCGCCCAGCTCCAGTGCACTCCCACAGCCCCCGCACACTGGCCTCCTGGACGCGGCCGCCCAACTGTCCTTACACAGAGCCGCCTGGGCCCCTTACCTCCCTCCTCCCACACTCACCCCAAATCAGTTCCACTCCCCACCTCCAGGTTTTCAAACAGCCTTCAGACCCCCAGTGCAGACGGCCACAGACATCCTACAGAGTGCCGGTATTGACCGTCACTAAAGACAACCCTCTCTCAATTTAACTGCATCACAAATATGAAACTGCAAATATACCCCTTCCATTAATAACATAACATAAGCTCTTGTCTTTCTACCCTTTCCCTCTCCATCCCTTCCCCATCAGGATTTGTTTGTCTGTTGTCAGTTTTTTTTGAAGGCACACATATGATGAGCACCATCAGTGCAGGGTAATTATTGAGACAGACACTGAGGGTCCTAACACATATTCACACACACCTTCACGTATGATTCTGGGGGGAAATAAGTGTATGACACTGAAATGTGCAGAGGAAACCGTGAGCACTGATGTGTACATGTGACTAACAATGGCTAAACGGAATGTGCTTAAACGAATAACGTATCTGATTGGTGTCACTCCTTCGTCCAAGGTACAGACTGTAATTTAATACTGTGAATCTTTACACTTCCCGTACGTTAGGTCTCGCCACCACTTGAAGGAAATGGATTATAATATGTTTTCGGCTTCTTACACGTTTAATGTTTACGAAGCCACAGGTGAAATGTTTGAGTGCATTAGTAGAATCCAAACCCTGGTCCTCATTGGTAGGGACTGCATTAATCACAGAGTAGTACCTTCTCTAATCTTAGGCTGGGATCCATTTTGGATTCAATGGTGGTGTGAGACCTGACATGCCGCTACACAAAGTCTACAGTAACTTCATTCCCATGAAGAGAAGTGAGAAAGACCACTGTGGAAGTGTTTATTGGCTTGCCTATAGAATAAGCCATTCATACAAGGTATGAATCTGGAATTGAGTCTGGAACCTTGGGAAGGATGGTAACAAAGGAGACGTGTCAAGGCATAATTGCAGATAATATGAGTGTTGAAAGCGTGAAGATGGGCACACACTAACATGCCATCATTCCAAGGCCTTCAAATGATTTCTACTCTCTTTCTTTCTCATCTGTGTGGCCATACTAAACAGTATTTATCAAACTCAATCACTCATTCTTTCAGGAAAAAAATCAATGTAGTCCAACATTTTGGTTTAACATGCTGCTGAGATCATTTAATACAAAATAAAGCGCTAAAAGAAAAGAATTGACCCCTTTTCTGCTGGTCTGGAACAGTGAAATCTTAAATAAAATTGAGTATTCATTGCCTCTGTTTGATTCTCTCTTTTTTTCTGACGATGTGTAGTTTGAGTAGAAGCAGTAGGTTTTTTTTTACATGAGGCATTTTATTGTCCAATGAAGAAATTATTGACATTGAAAACAACTACAGCACATAATGAAATTCATGGTAATTATACATCGGAAAAGTCTTGGAAACGGTAAATTCATCTTGAAATTCAAACACGGTCTACTGAACACAAAGACAAACACCAAGAACCGCTTCACCAAGGACATGCTGAACTCATGTCGGGATGAAAGCTTTTATACAACTGTACAAATGTGCTTTTATAACAGATTCTTCTTTTTGCACATGAATTGAGAGCCGTGGCTTGCCACCTTCCAGCACAAAATGTCTTTCGACGGCCTCTGTGTTTTTAATACCCATGACGAAGTCTATGAACAGGTTTGTTGATGTCAATGTACAAAGTGTCATGTGAAGCTTTAGCACACCGTTCCGTTCTCCATGCGAGACTTAGGACAGGAGGTACGGGATGGTGGAGGTGGCTGAATCGATGGTGCCAGGGTGCAGAAGAACCCAGCTATGAGGGTCAGTCCTAGTCCTCCCCAGGCACTGAACATGGACCAGCCGTAACCATGGCTTATATCATCTGGAAGGCTGAAGAGATAACGTGGGTAGCGGGACAGTTCGAAGTTGATGCCGGCCACACAGGTGCAAAGAGAGATGATGCAGAAGGTACCTGAGGTGGGACATAATCCTAGATGTTTAGAGATTAGGCACCAAGTATTGGCCAATGAATTTTTTAAGAGAACAAACATGTAGGAATTCACATACCTCCCATAAGGAAGAGTAGACCAGCGACGTAATGCATGAGGCCTTGCTCCCAGCAACAGCCCAAAACACCAATGGTCCAGCCAAACAGAATGATGGATAGAGCCATGCCCATGAAGCCAGCTGTCATCCGACGCAAATCTGGAGAAACAAAGACACAAACAAACTACTGGGGGTGTCCAATCTTCCTCCTGGAGGGCCACCTTCTTTCAGAATAAAGCTCCAAACCTGCTTTAGAACACCAGCTTGCATTCTGACTAAACTATGCAGGAAGGTGGGAATTCTAGGAGAAAACTCTATTGCTATATCAAATACATTCATATGCAGGGCCTTCATGTGCCCAAGACAAAATTTGTTAAGGGTAGGCAACCCTTATTGAGGTCCAGTTAAGTACACTACACCATAGTGGGAGGACCCCTTTGTAAGAAAGCCCAGGACATCACTGATGCAAACCGAAAAGTGTCCCACTTACGCAGGGCATGCCAATCATCTTGCTGGATAGTCTTGGTGATATTGTAGGAAAGATCCTTTCGTGTCACTGCAGAGGAGGAGTAAT
>JAFVLL020029140.1:0-22157 GCA_021397915.2 Tor tambroides | reverse complement strand
CAAGGCAAGGCAAGGCAAGGCGAGACTATGACAAGAACTAGGGCTCCGTAAAGCAGCTATCGCTATGAGAGTGATAAACGCATGCAATACTCGGCATCATACAGAGAATGTCCATGGCTTAAGTAGTGTGAGTGTGATTGTGTGATCAGTGAAATCAGGTGCGTGTCGTTAGTGCAATGGATTATGGGAAATGCAGTACGGTGTGCTGTGTGCTGTGAGAGTCCATGTGGTGAGTGGGTGACCTCTGGTGGTGATTGTCCGGAATGGCATGGACCCGATTCGTGACAACACTGAGGGGTGTTTGAGGTGACTCTGAATCCCTCCATATGCTCATATCACCGTAGGGGATAGGAGTGTGTCAGAGAGAGGTGCGTGCTGCTGGGAGTCTCTGACACGCAGCTTAACCTGAAGGACAGAGACACAACACTGTCTGACTCTGAAGGGTTTTGAGTTGAGGTTTTATTTTATTTTTTTTATTTTTTTTAGAATGCTGACAATGCCAAAGAGACAAAACAGTCTATGTGTTATACTAATAGTTAAAGAAAAAAAAATATCCAAAAATAATTAGTTTCTTTTTCTGAAATATTCATATTTTATATATTTATATATATATATATATATATATATATAAAGGTCATAAGTTTATATATATACTCAATGAATAAACAAAAAGCTACTTTTGAAGTCAATAAAATATTTGTTGTGTTAGGAGATAAAGGAAGAGATAAAGGAAATAAACTCAACTTTTTCTTTTGTGGATTACAAAAGAAAACATTCTTTAATAATATATGGGTGATTTTTCTATTCCATCCTTTCCAATCAATGAGTACTGAAGTTTTTAAGCCTCAAAATCAACACAAAAGCACAGAATGGAACAGAACGCAGATGTTTTTACAGTATCTTAAAAATATATATTTTTAATATCTTAAAAACACAACTTTGGTCTTCTTAAAATTTAGATTCTTCTTTTAATAAATGTCAGGAAGACATGGGTCTTCATGTTAAAAAAAAATGCCAAGTGTCCTGTGTAGAGATGCATTTTAGCGGGATAATTTATTATTACATATTAATAACATTATAAAATATTAATTTAAAAAAAAATAATGTTTATTAAACAATCTTAACTTTTAAAAGTAGTTATTTGGATGCAATGTTGTTTTTAAATTTAAACAAAAAACGTTTTGTAAAGAAATGCTAATTAAAATTAATTTTTGTTTAGTTAATTTTTTTTCAATAATTTTTATTTTTATTTTTTTATTTCTGTTAAAGCATACTGTGTCAAGCATAAAATAGTTGTAAAATGATGTCTTGTAACTCCTGCACTGTTTCATTTGTTTTTTTATTTTGTTTTTTTTTTCCCCCCTCCAGGATTTGAATTGAAGAACTGTAAAATATGCTTTACATTTCAAGCCTGAATTTAAGATAACTTTCAAAATGTTTCTAAAAAAAAATAGACACATTTTTTCATGTATGCCTCCGTTAGCCCTGGCTCATCTGATCCTCTGACCTGACCGAAATCCTTATTGTTGAGCCCCGAGCACGCTCATATTTTATTCTTGCAAGGTTACGCGTCTACAGATCGCAGCCAAGGTTTGCAAAAAATTATAAGAGGACGGCCTCATTATTATGAGTGGCACGCGTTGGTGAATTTCTTGAGGCTTTTGGGCATGCATGTGTTTGTGTGGCAAGTTCGTTTTTGTTTTGATGTCTGAGAAGAATTTTTTTTTTTTTTTTTTGATGACCCTGGAAGCCCCACTGAAATACCAGATTCATCATTCCGGTTGTGTTGTGAATCACCATGGAGACGTGGAGCGGCTCAATCTCTGTTTCTCTCAGGCATGACTGGAATTAAAGTCGGATAATTTTCACTTTTAAAATCCACTTCTCGGAAGCGGCCTTGAAATGAAGTGTACTGCAGAACAAGGACAGGAAGTGACTGTCCTCATTAGGGTCCCGATGATTACAGTACGAGCAGCGCTGCGTTTCCAGCCCGCGCCCGCGAATGAGATAATGACACTGTATTCATATGCACGGCTGCAAAGGTCACTGGGTAATGAAAGCTCCTCCTTTGGCTTTCTGCTGGTTGAACCTCATGTCCTGAGCGTTGACTTCCTTTTATTTGAAAAGATTTAAAGGGATGAGTAATGGACTTCCATCCTTGAAGTGTCACTACAGAGCAGAACAACCAGCGGCCATTAATCATACCGCCAGAGCATGAATACAATCACCAGACAGAAACTTAATGTGTCCTGCTAATGTGACTGACTCACATTTGACTGTTGACAGTGACACCCGTTGAAAGTGACTCATGAATGTCAGACATTAAACAGTTAACTGATTTTATTCCAAAGCTGCATTTATTTTACCAAAATTCAGTAAAAACATTATTATGGTAAAATACAATTAAAATGTAAAATATTTTTTTCTATTGTAATATATTTTAAAATGTTTTATGTATTTTTTTTTCATCTTAAAAATCTTACACCAAATTTTGAATGATGCCTTTTCCACAAAAGTATTATAAGCAGCAAAAACTGTTTTCAACAGATTACTTTAAATTCTAATAATATTTCACAATATTACAGTGTTTTCTGTATTTTGTATCAAATGCTGTATATACAGCATAAAAGATTTCTTAATTATTCCACCCTTTCTAACGGTAGTGTATATGTATATAATTTCTGGGGTTTTTTTTTGTTTTTTTTTCTTTTTCTTTTACTTGATATTTTGTTTAATTAATCAAATTAATTGCATTTAGTGTCATATATCAATATTTGTAGAAGAAATATAGAAAATTTAAGGCTTATATATATATATATATATATATGGAAAAAACAAGTGGACAAACCATTCACTCTTGTTCAAAGCGAGTGCCGTATGCTAGAATATGAGCAGTCATTAATTCCGTCATCACCCGGGTGCTGATAGCGCACTGGTGAGACCTTAACAGCTCCCGTTGAAATCTGTATTTAAACCAAACTCATGTAAGCTTTGCCAGTTTTAACATTTAAGAGCCGGTGGATGCCAGCTCTCGCGCGCAGTGAGAAGATTTGTGCGTGCGCTCATCCGAAGCGCGCAAACCCGCGCCTCAGAACGCGCGCAAATATTAAGCTCTCTCTGAAGTATTGTGTTTGAATGGACAAATTCACACAAACATTATGTCAAATGCCCATCTTGGTAAGTATCATATATAGCAGACATAGCCGGCTGAACGTACAGCATCAGTGCATTCTCTTAAAGTGACAGCACTTTCTTAATATTAATCAAACAGCAACAACAAAGAAATCACTCACTGCTCTTGATTGGATTGCTTTTGTAACTTTAATAAAGATTCATCTTTAATTTATACAGTCAAATATGCAATGCTGTTTTACATTTGATCACTTTATTCAATTTCTTTACCTAAAAACTAATGCTATAGACCTGTCTTAAAAAAAAACCCTGAAAATCACTGTTTATTTTATTTGTTTCTTTACTCTATTGTATTTAGTTGTGCTGTTGCTTGTAGTTAGATAGATTATTCTTATTTTCTTTATTTTTATTTGACAGTATAGTTTTTCCCTAAACATACCGAACCATACCGAAACCGTGACTCTAAAACCGTGATACAAACCGAACCGTGAAAAAGTTGAACCGTTCCACCCCTAATATATATATATATATATATATATATATATATATATACATAAAAAGTATGTGAGTATAGTATATGACTATACAAGTTATATAAGGTTATATTTGTTATGTTGTTATATACTGTAAGCTTGGCCCTGATCTGCTATGGATTTTATTGTTTCTTAATTAATATAACTGGTGTCAAGGGCGTCTGTATGTGTCTCATGCCATGATTTAAAATTAAAAATCATTTAAATACCCAGCACTTATAGAGAGCATGTTCTATTATTGTTTTAATGTCAGAGAGAGTATTTCATTTTGCGTAATGAAATAATGTTTCTATTTTTATTATGTAGTAAATGTTTTATCAAAACAGTGAATCCCTCAGGGCCGTGTGGCACTGTGAGTGTTGTCATGGCTGAAAGGGTTGCGATGGCCTTTAACCGTGATTGTTTCCTTAATAGTGCATTTAATGATTCTTTTTATCATAATACTGCATCAAGACTACTGCGTCTTTTCATTTAAAGATAATATTGTGACTATTAGCATAAAGTCAGGTTATCTGTGCTTCCAAAGCTTGTTAAAATTGAGATTTCTGTGCGGTGTTGTGTTTTAATGAATAAGAATCAGATAACTTCTCTGGTACGTTCATTATAGCAGATTTTGCCTGGATTTGATGTTCTTATTTGGCATCATGACTGGATTTTACACATGAGAACAGGACAACAGTGAGTGATACTGTAATGTCAGGTCATCGGATTTAACTTTACTTTCCCTAAACGTAGTGGTGTGATCGTCTTAGCAGAGATTAAGTTGGTCGGGTGAGGTAAATCTGTCTGTTTTACTCTTCCTGTTCATGCCGTCTGCCGTCAAACTGACTACAGTGCTGTTTATTTTTATGGCCTGCCACAGAAGCTGTTAAATTATGCATTTCTTCTTTAAATAATGGTTTGAAAACATGGGGGGTGCCAAAGAAATATGACACAAATAATAAGCCATAGAAAAATTTTGACATGGACTTAAAAAAAAAAGCTAGAAACTAATTTCTTGGCTGTCAGAGATGTAAATGTGATGTTGCTTCTGTCTCTTTCTACTGCAGTATAAATGACTTTGTATGTTTACCACAGCACAAAGCATCAAACATTTATGACGCAGCCAGACGGAAGAGCTGTAAAGTATCAGTAGAATGAGGTGCAGCAGACGGAGCTCTCTGTAGCTCTACAAAACACGATGCCCGAGAGACCTTTGAGGAAGTTCAAACCAGCTATTCAAAGAAAAGTCAATCTTTTAAAAGAATAGTTCACTCAAAAATAAAAATTCTGTCATTATTGATTCACCCTCGTATCATTTGAAACCTTTATGATTCACACAAAAGGAGATGCATATTTTCCATATTTTCAACCGTAGGCTGTCAAGCTCCAAAGAAGACCATCATAAATGCACCAGAAACATACATTTTGAGCAACACAGTTTGAGGCTGTTAAAATGTTTTTAAACGAGCTCTGTCTTGCTCACCAGGGCTGCATTTGTTTAATCAAAAAATACAGTAAAAACAGTAATATTTTGAAATATTATTACAATCTAAAATAACTGTTTTCTATTTTAATGTATTTTAAAATGTAATTTATTCCTGTGGTGCAAAGCTGAATTTTCAGCATCATTACTCCAGTCTTCTATGTCACATGTTCCTTCAGAAATCATTCTAATATGCTGATTTGCTGCTCAAAAAATAAATAAATGAATAAATAAAATATATCAATGCTGAAAACAGCTGCGCTGTTTAATATATTTGTGGAAATATTTTTGGGTTACATTTTTTCAGGATTATTTCATGACTATAAAGTTGTACTGTCACTTTTGATGAATGTGTCCCTTGCTGAATAAAAATATTATATTCCTCCAAAAAAGAAATCTGACCCCAAACCGCTCTACATTTCAGTGCTATTTGATGTAAATTATGTAAAACCTGACGTGATGTGTAATTTTTAATGAATAATGACTCATTTTAGAGTCGAAGTACTGTACCTAAATACTGTACGGGGGCAGCCGTGGCCTAATGGATAGAGAGTTGGACTTGTGACCCGAAGGTTGTGGGTTTGAGTCTCAGGTCCGGCAGGGATTGTAGGTGGGGGGAGTGAATAACCAGCACTCTCTCCACCCTCAATACCACAACTGAGGTGAGACCCTTGAGCAAGGCACCGACCCCCCAACTGCTCCCCGGGCGCCGCAGCATTGGCTGCCCACTGCTCCGGGTGTATGTTCACTACTGTGTGCATGCACTTGGATGGGTTAAATGCAGAGGACAAATTCCGAGTATGGGTCACCATACTTGGCCACACACCACTTCCCTTATTATTCCCCCCCTTCCTTTTAAATACTTAAAAAAGGCAAATAAGGGCTTTTATTTGCCTTTTTGGAGCTTGAAAGCCACTGATTTCTGTCTTCTATTTTCTATGGAAAATAGCAGCTTGGAAAATATTCTGCAAATGATTATGATTTGTTGGCATGGAAAGAATATATAATGAAACCCCTTTTGACGCAGTGATAACAATAGAAGTCTGTAATTATCTAATAATGTGATGCATAGAAATAAATATAATCATACACCAACATTGGTCCTTTAAACTAAGTAGTTGTGCTCTAGGGATGTGTTGATACTAATCGTGTTCCTCCCTCAGGGTATGCCTGCCAGTAAAGTGCGCTACAGAGTGGATCAAGATCTGTCTCCGTACAGTGGAAGTATCTTTGATGTGGAGACGGATACAGGACGAATTATCACCAAAGTCAACCTGAATGAGAAGCCCAACGCCGTCTTCAGGGTGAGTCTGAGCCAACAGGCCATCCGTCTGCTGTTATACACTTCACATGTACTTGAGTTCAAATCCAGCATAGTTTGTTTAGTGCACAACCCTTTGACCAAATGACTTGGATACATCTGATTTCTGGACATACTAGATTGACTAATAAGTCAAACCTATAGACTTTTATGGTTATACTTCATTCATTATGTTCATTATGCTTTCATTTGATATCAAGAACTAAAAATGACCAGTAGCCTACTTTTACAGCATGTCTACATATACATTTTTAACATTTTAACAATATACTATTGTTCATTGTTAATTCATGTTCCTTTATAGTACATTAACTAATATTAATGTATAGATTTCAAGTATAAATTAATGTTATTTAATGTATTATGAATGAACACAAGTTTGCAATGAACAACAGGATATTTTTAAACTTACATTAACCTAAATGGATAAATCTTGTGAAAGCATTGTTCATTTTAAATTTACAAAAAGTTTAGCATTAACCTTTACAAAAATGAAATAAAAAATGATAGAGTGTACTGCATTCAGGTTGATATTGAAGTCAGGTTAAGATTTCTCCTTCTAATGTTTTTAAAGGCCAATTCACACTGGCAAACACAGACTAATGGCAACAGACAGGTTTGTTGGGTTTTGTCGTATCAGTGTGTTAACACTGTCGGCACCTGTTGCTGTTGGTCTGTATTCGTTTTCGCCAATTGAACATGTTGAATCACCGTTTATCGTGTGAATGTTTGAGAAGTGACAGACTATAATCGGTTGGCTGCCGGCATTGGTCTGCGTCTGTCGGTGCAGTGTGAATTGGCTTTAAGTTCATCAGAAATGGAAATGGTTTGTCAGATGGCCACCAATAAATAACCAGCATGTATCTGTGTAATGTGCCCAATTATGCATATGCATGCCTGGTGAGCAACAGATGTAGCTGTTTATGTCATAGAGTTCTATTAATAGGTCTCTATTAATAAGAAAATACTGTTGTTAACCAAGACAGCATTGTGCTACTACTTGATATAAAAGCTTAAAACAAACTTAAAAAGTTGGTAACTTAAAAAGAGTGGAAAGTCATTGGATTAAAATGGTGGTAATAATAAGGTAAATGTATTTTTACAGCATACTCACCATGGACTTGTGTACACTTTTACTGTTACTGTCTCCTCTACTATGACCTTAATCAATGTATAAATTAATTAGCCTAATGTTAAGTGAGCCCAAATCAATTTACCTCGGAGCAAATGTTGGTTTTTCCGTGCTAGAATGACTGCTTTTGGGAATGAGGGCTGACATGTCAATAACATTCACTTCTAAGGATTTATTTTTAAGATTTAGAAAGGGACAAATGCAGTGTGTGTCCTCTACATGTACTTTGTGCTGCTATTAAGTACTTGAGCAGAAAATAAGACGTGTTTGTCTGTCTGTAAAATATTTGACAGCAATCATACTTACAACAAGAACTAGTTCAATGACAAATACTGATGTCGAAGATTGTATAAAAAAGAAATCCTTAAAAAAATAAGAAATAAGAGTTGAAGACTTGCACCAATTAATTTTGTATTCACATTGGTTTCAAACATTATTTTTTTTATGGTTATAGTTTTTTTGAGACATAAAATGGATTAAATGTATTTTAGAAATGTCTAGTGGTTGAACCATCAAGTGAAAAGTAATGACATATTTTCCTTTTACCTTGAATACAAATGAGCATATCCAACTTTTTCAAACAAGTTTTTAAAGGAAAAATGTTTTTTCAAATACCATTGAATTTTAAATGAGTATCAGTAAGTTTTCTTGCATTTACATTTAGAAAACTGAACTAACCATGTCATGAAAAGGACAAAATATGTGATTTAAAAAGAAAATCTTGGCTATACAACTTTAGAAATGATGTGACAGACAAAAGTTTTTTTTTTTTTAATTTAATATATCAAAGCTCGTCTTATTCCTAGACATTTTACTTCATGCCCCACAATAAATGAATAAATACAAATTCAGACATAAGTCATTGCCTATATGAGCTGCATTTGAATGTATTTTTCATAATCTCTTCTCGTAGCTGGTGGTCATCGCCTATGACGATGGAGAGCCGGTGAAGATGAACAGAACTACAGTGGAAATCACCGTGCTTCAGCCCTCCAGGATTCCCATCTTCACCGAAGAAGAGTACAGGTGGGTACCGCTGTCTGTAGAGAGCAAGAGAACAGACATTTACTTATTTATGACATGTTCTCTTTGAGCTCTGTGAGTCAGAATTAGTTTAGCACATATTCCCCGCAGGCTGATTCAGAATCTCTGCATGAGTAATGAGTGTTATCTGTGAATATGTGACTAGAAGCGCTGGGAGGTTGACTCGAGCTGCTCTACAATGCTCAAACGCTGTTGCTTCCGAAAGGGCATGTCTGCAGCTCATCAGCGTGTTTCATTGAGGACATTGAAGCTTAGCGTGTTAGGGGGTTTAACGTTTAATGTTAGAGAAGTGCTTTGTTTGCAATTTCAATAAATGGAGAAGCAGAGTCTTGGTACACTAAGGAACACAATGAAATTAGAATTTTTAATTCTACCTTATAGCTTTTGAACCAGTTATCCAAAAACATTTTCTTTCATCTGATATCTTGGGTCATGCTTAAGTTCAACTGACCAGACTTTCAACCATTTTGAGTTGTGATTTTTATTTTTTTTTCCAAACATCTCACAGAGCTTTTATCGAATCTTCAACTTTTTTTGAGAACAATCATGATGTTCATCTTTTCAGGGTCAGTCATATTGCCATTTTGAATTTTGTCAAAAATGTATTTTTATCAGACTTTTTCATTGGATCGTCTCCAAATTTGGTTCAGGTAGTGACCAAGCCAGTTTTTTTAACCAAACGGTTTGCACGTTTGGTTAAACACTTCGATGAATTCGACCACAAGAGCCGTATTTAAGAAGTGTGCATCTGAACATTTTGAAATATTTTTTTGCTATTTTTTAATGTTTTATTTTTTTTTTTATAAATTTTACTTTGTGATGTTAAACCACTTTTATTAATGTTTTACAAATTAAAATTAACATATAAAGTGAACATATTAAATAATTAATCATTAAAAATAAATTATAAAATTAAAGTAAATGAATATTAAAGTATTGCCCAACTGCTAAATGTGGACTATTAGGCATTAAGATGTTATAAATATTAACTTATATTCATTTCTGTAAAGCTGCTTTGAATCAGTGTGTATTTTGAAAAGTCATATGCAAATAAAATTGTCTTTTGACTTGACAATTTACTGCTTAGAACACATTATGTTTGGCGTACTGTACCTGGGACAGCAAGATCTTTTCCTCTGTATGCATATTTTCACCATAAGCTAAAACAGCATATGCACTAGCTAGTCCTGCTCTTTCCCTGCTGCTCCCTTCCTATACCTTTCATTCCTTTATTCCATTTCTCTCCCTGTCATTGTTTTTTCTCCTTTCACTCTTTCTGTAAAGGCATCCAGGAGAAAGAGAGTTTTGTTCTTCTGGTCAGAGAGAATATATGATTTTATTTTGTACTTTCTCCTCTTCATGCAGAAAATGAAAAAAAAGACTTTTGACTTTTAGAATATAATGGAAAATAGGCAAAATAGAATTTCAGCCAGAAAAAACAACCCTGCTGCTTGAATATATAGCGAAGAAGCTGTAAATGATTCGCTACAGCAAGCAGATGTGTGTCATTTTCAAGATGGTGTGAAACATTCAGTCTTCAGAAAGTATTTAGACCCCTATAATGAGCCTTTCATATGAATTCAGGCTTTTCATGCAGCACTTTGTAGTAGCGACTTTGTCAGCGATTGCAGAATTGAGTTGTCTTGTTTCTTCTAGCAGACAGCCCGCTGGGGTTTGAGCTGTTTCTCTGTCTGATTGAATGTGGACTGTCTGTCATTATTGATTGTGTTCAGCTTAAAGCCAAGGCAGGACCATTCAAGTACAGTCAAGAATCTTTCCTGAAGCACTGAGGTGGCTGTTTGCTCCTGTACATCACTTATTCTTCAGCATGGTTTGGGGGATTTCTTGTAGATATAGTGGCATTGACAACAATGGAGGTAGCTGTGCTTTTGCAGCCCCAGAATGATTAGTCTTATTTATAGCTTATATGACAACATAAGTAGGTAGTAAACTACCATTTAGAAGTTTGGGGTCATAAAGGGATAGTTCACACAAAAATGAAAATTCTGTCATTAATTACTCACCCTCATCATGTCGTTCCAAGCCTGTAAGACCTTTGTTCATCTTCAGAAAACAAATTAAGATATTTTTGATAAAATCCAAGAGCTTTCTGACCCTGCATAGACATCAACGCAACTACCACATTCAAGGCCCAGAAAGGTGGTAAGGACATTGTTAAAATAGTCCATGTGACATCAGTGGTTCAACCATGCAAAGAAAACAAAAAATGACTTTATTCAACAATTTCTTATGAGTACCACAATGCATGATGTCACATGGACTATTTTAACGATGTCCTTACTACCTTTCTGGGCCTTGAATGTGGTAGTTGTGTTGCTGTCTATGCAGGATCAGAAAGCTCTCAGATTTCATCAAATATATCTTAATTTGTGTTCTGAAGATGAACGAAGGTCTTACGGGTTTGGAAAGACATGATTATGTATGATTAATCACAGAATTTTCATTTTTGGGTAAACTATCCCTTTAACTGATAATAATAAGGAATAAGGAATAATAGGGAATCACCAAATCAGCATATTAGAATGATTTCTGAAGGATCATGTGACACTGAAGACTGGCATAATGATGCTGAAAATTCAGCTTTGATATCATGGGAATAAATTACATTTTAAATATATTCAAATTGAAAACATATATTTGAAAATGTAATAATATTTCACAATATTACTGTTTTACTGTCATTTATACAAATTAATGTAAAAATAAATGCCTTGGTGAGCATAAAGGACTTAAGTAAGTAAATAAATGCATAAATAAATAAATACATACATACATAAATAAATAAATAAAGCCCCCAAGCTGGTCTTGTGCCAGCCTAGCAACTTGCATTGAGATAAATTGAAAATGACCTTCTTAGTTGTCACTAGTTTAATTTGTAGTTTACAAGTGTACTTTTAATCTTCTAAATTTTAGGTTGAAAATTGCCTTAAAATTGCCTAAAAACTTTGTAGAAATTTTATTTGAGGACATTTTGAGAGACTTTATTTCTGTGAATGATATTCAAGTGTCATCTTTGGGGGAAAAATAGACCCCAATAATGCAACATACTTTTTTATTTGATTTTCATTTAAAAAAAAAATCTTGGTATTATTTTGTGCTATACTAGAGAACACACTAACAGTTATATTTCCATTAGTCCCGCATAGCCAGACTTTCAGACTAACGGCTGAAGGTCTGGGACCTTTGTCCACTCTGAATGTCCAAGACCTGCCCAAGAGGTCATTTGACTGACAAGTAAAGCAACAAATCATGTTTCAGTTTAGGGGCGTGGAAATGTCACCACAATAACAGACCAGTGTGTAAAACAGGGGCGAGGCCAGAAATGTTTAAGTGGGTGGGCCTACATAAAAATGGGTGGGCCAAGTGTAGTGTAGCCTATAAAAACTGCATATAAAACAGAAAATACAGCACAAGGGATCAATACACATACTTATAAAGCATTGATTAACATTTTAATTTCAACTAATAGTTTTTTATTTTATTTTTACTAATAGCCTACATTATTAAAATTAAAAGTAGTATAGTATCTCTTAACATTCGTACCTGAGCTACCAAAGGTAACAATGAACAGTTGTATTTGTATTAACTAACATTAACAAACATAATTAATATTGTAACAAATGTATTGCTCACTTTTAATGTTATTTGATGCATTAACTAACATTTAATGAATAAAGTTTACTGTGAAGCATTACCTCCGTCTGAGACAATGGGGCTGCAGATGATCTCGTAATCAGGTGTCTCTGTCAGTTAGCATTCAAAGGAGAGTAAACATCGAGGAGCACGTAAATGTGCGCAGCTGCAAATATGCAGTTTGTTGTGAAGAAGAGTATCTAGCACAGCATTTCTTTCCACAAAGAACGCATCTGATTGGCGGATCGAACACTGTACCTTTGCTAATATGACGTTTCAAACACACTTGGCTCAGAGGTTTCCGATCGATAAATCCATCACCCGCAGGTGGTCTGGCTTCATTTGTAGGCGGTCCAGATTCATTGCTAAGACTTAAGTTTCATTTGAGTTAGCCAAAATATACCTTTTAAAGACTGACTGATGTATGTTTCACTATTTTCAAATTCAACTTTCAAATTTAACACTATTTTCAAATGCGCTCATGTCCTTAGGTCGTAAACTTAACATTGTGGGTGGGACTAACATTGAATCATCAATTTGACAAGCGTGTGATTAGCACCTATAGGAAGAGGGAAAATTAGGAAAATGTCCGTAACTGACCATGAAAACAAGTGTTAAATATATTTTTTAAATACATATATAAAGCTATAGAGAAATAAGTCATTTATTATTATTATCGTTTAATAAATTGCATTCATTTGGAAAATGACCAACTTCTCATTGGGTGGGCCACATCTGAAAGTGCGGGCCCACCTGTAGCCTCGCCACTGGTGTAAAACTCTTGGACATATTTTAAAGATTCTATTTAAATGTTTCTGTTCTCCAGAGTTTAGTTGATACTGATAAGCGCTCTTTGCACAGTTGTAAACACGACAGCTTTCTTCTTCGATGAGGGAGTTTGGCATCACGGTATCTTTGTTTCCAGGCGGAACTCCTGTATAATTTAACCAATCCGATGACGACTTCGAAACTTTTGAAGCGTTTCCAGCTAAGTGTGCCGTATGCATCAGACATTCAGCCAGCGGTCCGTGGGCATGACGTCTGAGGCTGAGACTATATTTCCGTATTAATCTCAAAATTGCACAATGAAATTGAGACATATTGAAAAAGTTAATTTCCATGTTCATAATCTTTACAGAAGTTCCTCAGCTCCATGTCTTCCTTGTAGATCTGTCATTCACTGTGAATTGTGGGATTTCTATCAGTGTGTGTGCTGAAGCATGTCCAATCAAGTGAATTTGTAGTGAAGGTCTAGCACTGATGTAGCAGGAAGCTGAACTCAATTTGTGTCATAGTCAGGGGTCCTCACACTTCATTTAAAGAGCGTGCAATTGAGAGTTTAATGCATTATTTAAAAGTGTATTTACATCTAACCAATTTATCATCAGTCTTTCGGATAAAAGACTCAATCAGTGATTGGCAAATGGAGTAGTTTAGTTGCAGTAGGTGACATGTTCATGTATTACAGTATATGTCACTGTTTACACTGTTGTCTGGTTAACAATCTTCACTTCCATGTTGTGTATGTTTGTTTCTGAGGACATGATCTCTCTGAAGCATTGCCTTCATTTCAGAGTCCTACTGATGTATCTCACAGCAGCAGTTTCCATAGCGATTATGGATAAAAAGTCAGTCTATTTTAGACTTGAGCGATTGGCCATTCATCGGTAAGATTGATATATCACAGCTGGCTCCTGAAATGAGCTAAACTCCTGTGCTCAATCGGACCAGTGTGCTAGTCTCATTAGCATAGCTGCACATACAGCCAAATCACTTTCAACAGTGCATTTGTCTGTGTAAATGAATAATAAATGAACTAACAACATGTGTATGAATTTATTGCAGGGTTTGATTTGTAAAATAAGCATATTTTAGCTGAATATGAGCACAGCATGGTGCATGGTGCATGTATCTCAACAAAAATAAGTGACAGCAATTACTTTTACATTGTTAAAAAATTCTGTTTCAAAGAATTCTAAAAAAGTTTCTCAGTTTTTACAAAAAAATATTAAGCTTCACAACTGTTTTTAACATTGATAATAATACGAAATGTTACTTGAGCACAAAATCAGCATATTAGAATTATTTCTGGAGGATCGTGTGACACTGAAGCCTGAAAATTCAGCTATGCCATCACAGGAATATTAAAAATTAAAATGGCACTTTAAATATTATATTAAAATAGAACAAAGTTATTTTACATAGTAATAATATTTCACAATATTACAGTTTTTACTGTATTTTTGATCAAATAATTGCAACCTTAGTGGGCATAAGATACTTAAACTGAAAACAACCATAAGAAATGATTAAAAAAGAAACATAAAAAGAAACATCTAAAAATATCCATCCTTACTTCCTCCTTATTAGTCATGGTAATTTGGTAAACCAAGTTTCTCAACACAAAATAAATGTGATTCCATGGTTGTGTTTTCATAACAAGCAGTTTTTAAAGGGATAGTTCACCCAAAAATGAAAAGTTGATGTTTGACGGCGGATCGCAGACTTATGAGTGCATTACCGTCACCTATCTCTTAAATGGACCATTGACACTCCTAATTGAGATTGTAGATAGTGTCAATGGTCCATCTGAGAGATAGGTGGTGGTAATGCACTTATAAGTCTGTGATCCGCCGTAAAGCAAGAAGAAGAAGAAGACGCATCATGCGCCAGCTGTTGTGAATGCGCTCAGGACAGTTAGACATTGCGGTGGATCAGAGGTAAAAAATGATATAAATGCTGTTCAGTTTCTTGCACAGACTGATTGTGTCGTGTCTTTAGACCTCAATGTGTCTTCACGAGCTGCAGGGTTTAATTTGATTTTGTCTGTGTTTGTTTTTTTGACTCTCAAAGCCATGGAGCCCATTGACTGCCATTATATGACTGACAGACTGCAACGGTTTGAGTTAAAAATCTTTGTTTGTGTTCTACTGAAGAAACAAAGTCACCTACATCTCGGATGCCCTGGGAGTAAGCAGATAAACATCAAATTTTCGTTTTTGGGTGAACTATCGCTTTAAAGCTCCATAACTGGTCTCTCTGGACTGGGCATGGAGTTTGAAGCTTTAGATATTTTTGAATATGAAACTTTTCTTGTTTTCCAGTTAGTGTTTTTTTTTTTTTTAGTCATTATTGTAATTATTATTATTTTCTACTTTTCTAGCATTCTCCAAAATGGAGGTTTTGTAAGAAATGAAGATAATAAAGTCGTATTCTGTCTCTTTCCAGCGATGGGATTTGAGTTTTTCAGCCCATTCAACTGTAATGTTATGCAGTCTGAAGTCCATTCTGAGAGGGCTTGGTGTTTAAAGCCGGCTGTGTGTTGACTGAAGCAGTGGGCCAGAGAGAACACTTCACAGGAAGCTCTAATAGAGTGAGCTATAGACAGCATGCAGCGTTTCTCTGTAGACCTCATTAGGCTGTGGACTGCAGCTGGAACACTCTGGAGATCTGATTAAAGCACACCGGATTAAAACGGGTTAAATGAAGACTTATGAAGTGATTTAACAGTGATTTAACAATGAGAGAAAAGTACTATTTTTGGATGGCTGTAGCTCTGTCATGTATTGTTTGTCAAATTTATTCTTTTGGCTGCTTGATGTTTATAACTGGAGACAGATTTGATCATTACTCTGGAAATATTCACACTAAATTTTTCATCACAGTCAGCTCAGATCTGTCGGGAATATTATAGGGATTGCAATACAAGGTGTCTTGCGGTATGAATATTTAGACATGTAAACCTCTACATTTTTTAAAGATTTATGTTCTTTCCTTATGTGGTATGTTGTTGTACTTCCTGAATAACACCTCTGAGGACAAGTTCATACATTCTCAAGGTTTAATAATAATTCTCAAGGTCTTGTTTACCAACAAGTGATACGCACACACAAGTGCATACTGCAGGGAAGTTGTCTTCTGTTGTCAGGTCTTGTCTTCATCATTGTGTGCTTTGCCCAGGGCCTCTGTCGCATCGACACCTCTACACTTTCAAACACAATAGATGAGTCTAGCAAAACTTGTCAGAAACATGTCTGGGTCATATTTTACCCCAAAACAAATTATGTTTTGCATAAAGAGAAACATGTTTTGTATTGTGACATTTTCTTGACAATTTAATGCATCCCATTTCTCCTCATCGTAATGCAAAACGACTTCATTCTCATTCTTTAAAAAATAAATAAATAAATGAATTGTGATTGTAAATGTTGTGATGCTTTTAATATATGCAGCTATTTTTTATACAGTCAAGAGAAAGTAATGAGAATCATTGAGGATAATGAGAACTACAAAAAACTGTATTTAATTGTCATGATGTCAATGCCAAAATGCAACAAACAAAAAGTTTTTCTTTATGCAAACTATATTTTTGTGCATATTATTCTTATTTTCTTTTGATTTGGAGGTGAAATGTGACCTGGACATGTTTTTTGTGAGATTTACCAAACTGAATTATTCATGCGAGAGTTTGTATATTTGGATGTCTGTGGGTGTGTGAGAGGAAGGGAACGAGAACAAAGAATATCTAAACTCTTTACCCAGCCAAAAGAAACAAAGACAAAGAAAGAGAAGTCTGTATGTGTTTCTCACTTTCTCTTTTACTGTTTATTTCTACGGACCAAATTAACGTTTGCTCAAATAAGTGCAATTAATGTAAAACTTTCTAAAGACCAATTTAACTTTTGCTGAAACGTAATTAATATAAAACTTTTTTATATGTATATTTGTTCACATTCCCAATTATTAAACTTACCCTTATTTTATTTTATTATTTATTTTCATTTTATTTCATTTTTGAGAAGTTGTTTTATGGCTCAATTTTATAGATGCTTCCTTCTATTTTCAGTTAACAGCAGATAGCATCATGGGACATAAGAAAGTGTCTTAGTTTTGCCTCATTTCTTCCTATAAAGACAGTTTAAGTAAGAAGCAATACAGCTTATCCCTAATGCAATATGTTTGCAAGGTTTGATGGCCAGTTGTACAGACAAATTTTCATTTGATATCACCTGGTCTAGTGTTTCTGAATGTCCATTATGAGCCGCCTGAAGATTAGAACTGTTATGCCTTTTATTATGTGCACAGCTCTCTGGAATACTTGATTCTGATTAGACAACCTCCCCATTCTGCTCCACTCTGCGTCAGGGTCTGATCTCCCCGTCGGGTTTATTTTGCAGTAATGACCGGCTGATTGTACGTTATCCTTTACATAATTAACACAGTTCATGAGATGAACTGCTTATGATACCGGACATAAAACAGCGCTTGGTGTCTAAAGTCTAAATTAGCATTCCTTAGGGCGGACGAGAGTACACTGTACACTTGTTTTAATCTGGTCATTAAAACGCTGATATGTTGTGTAAGCATTTTCTGAAAAAAAAAAAAAAAAAGATTTTGTGAAGAGGTTTCTAACAGTTCGCAGAAGGCACTTTTAGAGAGATCCCACAGCGGACCTGGAGTTTGAATTGCCGAAGACTCTAATAAATGGACTTTCGATGTCAAATTGACGAATGTAGAAATTACTGGAGCTAGATCTTCTTCTGTAAGTGTGTCATTGATTACTGATGCAGAGTTAATGCTGCTTTAATTCACTGTTAATGAGCTCGGATGAACTGTTCATACACACATTGATTTTATCACTAGAGGTCGAAAAGTGGTTGTATTGTGGGTGTTTCTACTACTGGCTTCCTTAGTGTTATTGGTGGGCTAATCTGATCCCATCTGTGTTGTGATCTGATCTAAAGCAATGAGCAGTCGTGCAATCCATCAGTAACCCATTGTTTTGATTTGATCACAACCCAAATGGTTTGTATTGCCAGTAGCAATAACATGCCATTCTAATTTGACACAGAATCTATTTTCTTGCTGCTAAAATTGAACATTCGGGAGGCAAAAGTGTTTGTTTATAAATTGCAGTAGTGCTATTGCATCATATCATGAACAAAATTAACGATTATCCTTGCATGAATCAAACTCAGAATGCGACAGTTCCATCACGGTTTTCCACACATCATTTTTCATGATATTACTTTATGTGGTGTCGCTACTCATTTCCATAAAGTGAAAGTTATCAATTATGGTGCAGCTAAAGCACAGCATCTCAGCATATAGTATACTACAAAGGATGTATTAAATAATATGCATATATTATGTAATACATAATATAAATATGTGTTAAATAATACATTTAATAAGTATTTGCTGATAAATGTATTAATTTCCAATTAAATAATTAAAATGAATTTTCATTATTAATTAAATTATAAATGAGTAATAATTAAATAAATTTTCAAATGCGAAACAAAAATAATATATATATATATATATATATATATATACAGTAAATATAAACACACAAACACACATTGGATATTTTTGTTCAAATTTGAAAATTAATTTAAATATTACATTTATTTAAAAATTAATGCATTTATCAGCAAATGTGTATTTAATTAATTATTCAATTAAACATTTGTATATATTGTATTTCAAATAAATGCTGTTCTTTTCAACTTTCTGTTCATCTAAGAAGCCTGAAAAAAATGTTTCTACAAAATATTAAGGAGCAAAAACTGTTTTTAACATTGATAATAATAAGAACCATTATTAATAACTGAGCACCAATAATAATTTAGAAGCAAAACAGCATATTAGAATGACTTATGAAGGATAAGATACATCATTAAAAACATTCAAAAACCATAATGTTTCCAAAAATTTGTTATGTGCAAATAATAAAATCTACCATGCATAGTTTGGTTAGAAAAGTAAAAAGAAAGAACACTTTCTTCCGTTTTTATTATATATAGTTCTCTTCTGACTCATCACTTTCACTGTTAACATTCAAGTTAATGCAGTGGCATAAAATGTCACTCTACACTATATGTAGAAGCGCTAACTGGGCGATTACATGGCTATGTGAATGCAGTTAGAGTATTGCAATGAGAAGATTACAGATGTGCTGATGAAGATAGTCATGAGTTATTGTGTGGGAGTGTGCAGCAACTCATTTCCATTAAAAAGATGCTCCTCTTTTTTTGTGTTTCCTCACTCCTGCACTGAGGTTCTGGCTATTTCTGTCCTCTGCGATTCCCATGGTAACCAGCGTGAAGCTGAGCATCGCTGAGATTTCAGCGTGACCTCGGCTCCTCGCTGTCAGTGTAGTGGTTGACTGCGGCAGCACCCTATTGTCTCAGAGACAGAGCAAAGCGCTTCACCCCATTTATGGTGCAGAGAAACCCAGGCAGTCAGCAGCTCTTTGTCGAGATCTCACGATGATGGCTGTATTTTGACTGCTGGACAATAGAGACAAGAGTGTCATGCCCACCCACTTCTGACGGCTGGCGTGTGGTCCTCTCCTGTTCGAGAAAAAGCACACAGGCTTTCACAACATCTGTGAGAGGAGTACAAGAACTGTGAAAGTTCATTCAGATAGACTTTCTGGGTTTTGTCCTTTCCTCTGCCCAAACACTTTACAGGAGCATTGTCTAAAAACACACAATAGTCATATTTTCTGCCATTTTTCATAAATGAAGAGAGGCTGACACTATTAATGGAGGTGATGGGTAAATATAATTTGTGTCGTACATGTACAATATTGTTTAAAAGAGTCGCTTATGCTCATGAAGGCTGCATTTATTTGATCAAAAATACAGTAAAAACAGCAATATTATTTCTATTTAAAAGAACAGTTTACAAGTTGAATATATTTTAAAATGTAATTTATTCCTGTGATGCAAATCTGAATTTTTTTTAGCATCATTAGTCTTCAGTGCCATATGATCTTTCAGAAATCATTCTAATAAACTGATTTATATCTAATATGCTGAAAACAGTTGTGCTGCTTAACATTTTTATGTATATTTTAGGATTCTTTGATTTTTTTTATTTTTATTTGAAATATAAATCTTTGTAACTATTTAAAAATTTACTGCCACTCTTGAATAATTTATTGCATTTATTGCATTTCTCTCTGAATAAATAAATTAGTGCTGTCAATCAATTTAAAAAAATAACTAATTAATCTCACATTTTTTGAAATTAATCACGATTAATCCCACCTAACATTAAGTTTTTAAATATATTTTTATATTGCAATAATTCCACATTCAGTCTTCAAATTAATGTAGAAACAGCATAAAGACAATATATTTTTAATATTTGTTTAATGGCATCTTTTTTTATGACTGAAGGTGAGTATTACTGATATTAATACTACTGATGTCTCTAGGAAATTGTTTTTTCCCCTAATATTTAACCATTGACTATATGTAATGTTGACTATATTAACATTACAGTATAATTGAGAGCTATCAATTTTAACATTTATTTAAAAAATATAACAGCTTATAAACTAAGTGAACTTACAGTAAAACAGCCCCATTATAATAAATGTCATATTTACCAGCCATTCAGCAATTAGGAAATATAAAGAAACTGAATAAAGTTATCAAACACTAAATTGTAAATTAAATATAGATGAATCCTTAAAGCTACAAAAGTTATTGATTTCCTCATTTTTCTTTTGTTCTTTGATTAACAGACATCACCACAGCTGGGTTATTAGGTTATTTGACTGCTATTACTTTAAAAGCTGCCACTGCTGAACATGACACGGATCTGACACGCATGCTCATAGTTTCATTCGCGCTTTAATATGAAATGACACAGGCTACAGCACACATTAAACTGGAAAAATTAATTGCCTGTGTTAACGTGCTAATTTTGACAGCACTAAAATAAATAAACCATACAGACCACCCACTTTGAATAGTAATGTGTATGGTTTGAGTGCTTGTTTGGTAAATGTCTCTTGAATTTTGAAAAATTCAAATGTTGCATGAGAACTCATAGTCTGAATCATATTTTCCTTTAATTTGTGTAGTTTTGTTCATGCTTTTTAAGGATGTCGAGACCGGTCTTAAGACCATTTTTTGATGGTCTTGGTCTTGTCTCGGTCTCGACCGTATTTGTACTCGGTCTTGTCTTGGTCTCAGACTAAGAGGACTTGGGATTTTGTTTCAAGACCGGTCAAGACCACAACTGCGGGGATATCACTAAATTGTCTGATTTAATTACAACCATCATTAATGTGATTGGATTTAAAACGTCCTCATTCAGATGCAATCAATAACGAATTAAATAACTAAATAACAAAAATAAATCATTTGATTTATACCAGTGGATTTCAAAATGTTTGACTTCTCTGCCCCCCTATTGTCCACAACATTATTTGAAGGTCCCCCTCCACTCACCCAAAATATTGTAGAGCTTAGCATGACTAGAAAGATCTATTCATTATAAAAATAACCAAATACTAAGAAATATCTTTGATTTTTACCTGGTTTAGTTCATTTTAATGCTTGTTTTATTTTAAATTTTAAGTCATCTTGAGGCCCCCTTAGAAGTTTGTTGAGGCCCCATAGTGGGCCCCGGCCCCTGGCTGAGAACAGATGATTTATACTGTTATGCCGGGTCAGAAATTATTGAGGGACTGTGTCAAAAATATCACCAAAATTAGAGAATTCCCAGTGGCCTGGCATCCAATTTGACCCACTGCCCTACTTTTTTTTTTTTTTTTTTATATTGCTGTCTTTGTTGTAGTTGTTGTTTTTGTTGCCTGCTGAATGTACTAAAGCGATTATTTCCGAATTCGTCATTCAATAATAAAACTCGAATAAATCATGAATCCGTTGAACGGCAACGCCATTCGCCTTGCCTCGCGCGCGTCAGCCAAAAAGGACACGTGACTCGAGAATGGAGTGGAAGCGCCCAGGTGGACCAGAGAGGCTAAACTGTCCTGTTCAGGACTTCAAGTGCAGGTCAGTTACATGATCTGTAAATAGACTATTGTAGTTTTGTCTTTGTTTACTTAGT
>JAFVLL020029138.1:40484-61553 GCA_021397915.2 Tor tambroides | reverse complement strand
GGTCTCACCTCAGTCATGGTATTGAGGGTGGAGAGAGTGCTGGTTATTCACTCCTCCCACCTACAATCCCTGCCAGACCTGAGACTCGAACCCACGACCTTCAGGTTACAAGTCCAACTCTCTATCCATTAGGCCACGACTGCCCAAATAACATTGTATATATGCACATGCACCTTTTTAAAATAACATTGTATATATGCACATGCACCTTTTTAAAATAACATTGTATATATGCACATGCACCTTTAAAATAACATTGTGAATATAAGCATGTAAGAGAAAAGGCTGAGGAATTTATTACATTACTTTGAGTTATTGAGGTGATAATCAAATCACGTGAAAAAAAAACAACATTTCCAACCATCAGAGGCTTGCAGGTCACAACTTCTTGCAGAGAATTCTTATAGGTTGTTTTCACAGGGCAAAGTTAACCATGAGTAATGGCCCTCTTTTTATCTGTATATGTCGGATGTCCTGGAGAACAAATATCTGTCTCTGTGGTTTAATCATCTGTCACTCACTGTGATTTAATCTTTAGAAATAGCAATTGCTCTGACAGCGTAGAACCTCGGGTCTTTTTGTAAACATTACATTTTTTTTTAGAAGAAGTGCTCCTTATATTTTAACATCTTTCTGTTGCACCAGAGTGTGTGCCTTTGGTAAATATTGAGAAAATGTACAGGCCATAAATGTGTTTTACTGTATTTTGCACCATTTCCTTATTTTACTTTTCCACTTTTTTATGAAGAATCATATACAGAATAATTTTGTTCCTCATTTCATTCAGGTTCGGACTTTACTTGCATAACCATAGGAATGTGTCATTACAGGAAATATAAAATATTTTAAAAAATGTTTCATTTTTATTTGATTCGAAGAATTATATTATATTATATTATATTATATTATATTTATTATATTATATTACTTCAGAATTCTACAATTCATCTATTATATTTTGCAATTTTGAAAAATGTTACTGACAAATTCAGTTTACTCGCCAAAACAAAAAATGATGGCTCTCATTTGGGTCTCAGTGAGTGTTAATTTTGGTCCCTGCTTCTGCTTAACCTAATCATAACCCTGTCCTAACAAATCTGAGCAGTAAGCCTTTTTCCTGTGTTCTCTCTCTCTTTCTGTCTCACTTGCTCTCTGACTTTATAACTGACAAGAAGTCTTAAAATACAGTTTAAAAACCTTTGATGTCCACAGATTTGTAAAGGCCATATCATAGTGTGTCCAAGGGATTAAGCATTAGCATCGTGTGTGTGTATTTGTATCTCTCTCTTTCATTTGCTCAACTAATAAAAGTGTAATTTTGCCTGGTATTTCTGAATTCCCAGCACTAAAGCAAACAGTTGCAGTGTTTCATGGTTCACTGGCCGGTGCTGCAGTCCAGATGGGCAGTCGTGCTGTGTGTGTGTGTGTGTGTGTGTGTGTGCATTTGTCCTTGTCATTGTATTAGTGTGTGGGCTTCTGTTTTCTTGGCCATTGGCCTATTAGAAATCAATCAGTGTATGTGTTAGATTTATTTGGCTTGTAAGCATTTTTCTTCTCACCATAATTGCTAATGTGAGTGTGATTTGTGTGTGTTGAGTGGAACACACCAGCTGTGTTCCAGAATCTTCTGAAGCACAGGATAAGGAGACCTCATGCTCAAAAGGGCACAGGAGTTGTATTTCACTTTTTCATTTTCTAGTGTTTGTTGGGAGAGACATTTTTGATGATGCATTATTAGCCAGGTTTGCACATACAGTATATTTACCTGTGTGAAGTATAGTCCACACACACAAATAACAATATTTCACTGTCATATACTGACTTTCATATTGTTGCAGATCTGTATGACTTACTTCTTTTGCAGAACACAAAGGCAAATATCTATCTATCTATCTATCTATCTATCTGTCTATCTATCATAGTTAGTTTGTTAGTTAGAAAGTAGGCAGGTAAATTATATGTTTTAAGCAACATTAGGTCATAAATGATGATATCATTTTCATTTTGAGTGAACTATGCCTTTAATTAATTGTCAGATGAGCTCTGGGCTGCTCAGACACTGCTGAGGGACTAAACCTGATTCTGCTGGAGAGAGAACTGAGAAACATGCTGTGGTGCTTAGAAAATCCCTTCCCGCTCATTGTTACCCATCTGTTAATCATCATATTGTGTTATTCATTTGCTGATGAGGCTTAATAGTTTTGTTTCAAAACTATTTAATTTTTATTAAAAGACTGCGCACATACATACATTCGCACACGCAGTGGTAATATCGTTCAGATCCCAGCCTGCACACACACGCGCACACACACAGTAGTTAGTTATCACACTCTGCAGCAGTCCCCTGACTGCTCTAAACTCGTTATCAATTCTGTTTTACGATGACTACAGTATCACTAGAGAGAGTAATGAGGCCTCACGCTCACACACACTCTCGTACTCCTACAACAGTATTACTCAAATGCTTAAAGCAGGTGGACGCACACAGATTTAACGGTCATACTGATAAATATTTGAGTGTTTTGCTTTTATCTGTCAGGCCTTCCAAATGCTGCATGTTGTTAATATAAAAAAGTATTCTGATGAGTACTTTAGTATAGTATTTTGATACATGGTGTTTTGGACATGGTACTGTACCATGGTACTACCATAGACATTGGATGCCCATTTTCCACAAGCTGGTATGATTCTTTAGGGTCTTCATGAAATGTCTGCAACATACTTCGGTTAAAATTCCACAATGGTCAATACCATACCACAGGGTGATACAGCCATATCACCCTGCAGCCCAAGACTGGTTGCCCACTGAAGCTAAGCAGGGTTGAGCCTGGTCAGTACCTGGATGGGAGACCTCCTGGGAAAACTAGGTAGCTGTTGTAAGAGGTGTTAGTGAGGCCAGCAGGGGGTGCTCACCCTGTGGTCTGTGTGGGTCCTAATGCCCCAGTATAGTGACGGGGACACTATACTGTAAAAAGCACTGTCTTTCGGATGAGACGTTAAACCGAGGTCCTGACTCTCTGTGGTCACTAAAAATCCCATGGCACTTCTCATAAAGAGTAGGGGTGTAACCCCGGTGTCCTGGCCAAATTCCCTCCACTGGCCCTTGTCTATCATGGCCTCCTAATAATCCCTATCGACTTGATTGGCTCTATGACTCTCTCTCCTCTCCACCTGTAGCTGGTGTGTGGTGAGCATACTGGTGCCGTTGTCCTGTGGCTGCCGTCGCATCATCCAGGTGGATGCTGCACACTGGTGGTGGTTGAGGAGAGACCCCCACATGATTGTAAAGCGCTTTGGGTGTACGGCAATACACAATAAAGCGCTATATAAATGCTTCATTCATTCATTCATTCATTCAATGGTCTTGTAAAACAACACCCTTTTTACCTTGTTGAAAACAGCTCTGTTCACAGCGACCCATTTCGGGGCATGTCTCTTTAAATGATAATGAGCTACTGCTCACTCCACCCCTCTCTTCTCTTTTTGTGTCAGGAGAAAATGAGGAGTCTTGTGTTCACTTTTACATCCAACTACAAAACACGTGCATTGCTTACGAGACATTGTTGACACTACAGCTGCTCGAGCGTGGAGAAAATGGCAGACAGTGTACAACTGGCTGAGGGCGGAAATATGCTAATACGGGACAGTCCGTGAGCGGTTGTGGGTGGGGCCTGAGCAGTATGATGTCAAAATCATAACGGCTTGATAATTGAGACCGTTTAGGTTTTTTTGGGCTTAAAAAAAGGACTGAATGGATTTTTATCGTTGTAGGGTGGTTGTGTTCACACACTGATAAGACATATTTAAATGCAAACACCATGTCAAAGTGAATTTTGCATCCAGTTGTAGGGTATCAGAGTGAATCAGACAATTCAAGATTCGATCAGATAGGTGTTGAACAACTAAAGAGACAAATTCCACAGGACAACAGGATGTCATTAAATCAGCCCACGATACCCTGGCGCCACAAGTCTGAAGTGAGCCTGACCAACTAGCAGCTTTGAGCAGCTCACAGCATTAAAACAAAAGAACATTTATTGATAATCCCAACTCAGGAAGGAGATTGTCAATTTTGGGGCAAATAACCAAGATTAATGGTCACAGCACATCATGACCATCACAGGAGAAAGATCATTAGTAGAGACCCACCCAAAACAAAGACCAGACTGAAATTCCTTCTAAAACCTTTTGACCTTTTGGTCTTCACAAAGAACATCCTCACTTTACAGAATGGCACAGAAACTGCTGTTACATGTATATCTGCACCTAAATGTTGCTAAAAGGACTTATGAGCAACTACTCATTTCTATGCATAACTCCATATTATGTATGTAACCCACACATTTAACTCTATCATGTTTTAATCACTTATTGTGTATGTATTTTGAATAACTATTGAATAGTTCATAGGATTATATTCATGTTGGGTATGTATGAGTTTGAAAATTCATGCTTTAAACGTTTCTATCAATCAATACTTTGTAAAAGGTATTATATTCTTGTTATAGAAATCATGTCCAAAATTATACTCTGCAAGAGCGGGAAAATTCAGACCATGTGACTGATAAGATTACATGTTGATTTATGAATTGGGAGGGGAAACATAGCAATACCCCAAGCAAAGACCATTTCTAATTGGTCAAGGACACCATTTGGGATGTGTCCAACAGCCCAGTTTAAATACTCAGGACACCATCAAATTTTGCTTTTAGTCATTGCCTTTTTGTTTTTTTTAGCGCTCTTTGAGTGTGCTCTTGGCTTACATGCCAGCTGCTCCTTCAAAACCATGAGGAGAAACGCCATCTAGTCTCGTCCAGCTTCTTTCTTTTACTTTAGTTTCTTTTCTTTCCGGTGAGAGTTTTGTGTTCTGAGTTAGTTTTGCCGCAACGCGCATCTCCGTGCCTCAAAACTTCAACCAGCCCACAACTCCGCATCTTTCTTCAGCCAACGCCCAAACATTGGCTTCCTAAGACGTCACTTCAACAACAACTGTACTTCCAGCCAATCAACAACCTTGGGAAACCCCTTTCTGCACGACGCTACACAAAAGGAATTCCCTTAACACAAAGGCAATGCAAGTAAAATGAATCGCTGAATCAATGAATCGCTGGCCAACAACAGTGATTCTGTTCAAATTCCCTATAAAATCATATATGATTCCCTTTGAGTTAAATTGACCTGTTTCCCTTACACAGTGTCCCCTTTAAAAGAAATGAACACTTATTCAGCAAGGACACATTAAATCAGTCAGAAGTCACAGTAAAGGCATGTATGATATTTCATAATATTACTCTTTTACTGTAATTTCTATCAAACCAGTGCAGCCTTAGTGAGCATAAGAGACTTCTTTCAAAAACATTTAAAAATCTTACTGACTTTCGGTTGTGTGTTTATAATCTTTACTATGGTAGTTATATGGTTTTCTTGGAATACCTTATAAACACCATGATACATGAATTACAGTAAAAAAAAAAAAAAAAAAAAAAAGTTTGTACCATGGTATGGCAGTGGTATCTACGGTGGCCCAGTAGTGCACAACACAGCAAACTCTCCACAACACAATTGAAACAAGCGGCAATACAACGAAATTAGCACAACACAATGGAAACAAGCCACAACACAATGGAAACAAGTCGCAACACAACTAAATCTCCACAACACAACGGAAGCAAACCGCAACGCAACAAAACTAGCACAACACAATGGAAACAAGCCGCAACACAATGAAATTAGCATGTCACAACGGAAACAAGCTGCAACACAACGCAAACAAGTCACAACACAATGAAATCTCCACAACACAACGGAAACAAACCACAACGCAACGAAATTAGCACAACACATCGGAAACAAGCCACAACACAAAGAAAATAGCACAACACAACGGAAACAAGCCACAACATAGCGAAATTAGCGCAACACAACGAAATTAGTCCTATGCGTTGTTGATTTCGTGATTTCGTTGTGTTGTGGAGATTTCATTGTGCTGTGCACTACTGGGCCACCGTAGGTATCACATGTACTGCTATGTTATTTTTATATATATCATGCCACTGAAATTCATGTATTATGGTATATAGTATATGATACTCCAAGGTACTTACAAAAATACCAAGGTACTACTAAGGTATTCTGAAAAACAAATACCATGATTACATGTCCAAAAAACCATGGTGTTCGTTACCTTATTACCATGGTGTATGGTAAACCATGATACTATGATGTGTCTAAAATGTGGTACCAACTAAGTTACCATGGTAGAATGCTCAGAAAAAACATGTCGTTTCTTTTGACACATGGTTATACCACGCTTCGTAACTGATAGATGTGATTCTCTGTTTTTGTGTTATGTGTGTTTTGAGCATCCAGTCAAACAAGGAAAAAACCTGTTGTGTTTCTATATACTCAGTCATGCACATGTACAAACAAATCAGACCTGCTTTCCTGTCAAGACACATGTTCTTCACACATCTTCCTCTGTACAATGTCAGTTAAACGATACATTGGCTTGCTGAGGCATTTCTGAGCTCTTCTGTCATGCAGTCTCTCAGTTCCTCAGCTCTCTGACTCAGCTCGCTGTGATGAGGAAGGATCTGTTGACACCCAACAGGGTGCGTGTCTGCTACCCGGAAAAAAGACACACACCCCCATCATGCTGAGAACAGGGAGTTTTAAATTATATATGTCTGCAGCTGAGAATGTACTGTGGTTGTAATGTCACACAAACTAATAATGGCTGGGAGAACGTCAGACAAAAAATATCGAGTGGGAGATGATGTTGGGCGACATCCATCGCTTTTGCAACAGCTGCATCGGTGTGAAGGATGAAGCCGCCATTTATAAAGACAACAGATTTGTCTTATTTGAAAAGGCAATAATCTGAGAAGCCTGACCTGACCTGCAAGGACAAGATAGAATGATTAAGTAGGTCATTTTTTTACTGAGTGTATCTGTTAATTTTGTTTCATTCTTACCTAGATCGTTTAAGGGGATGATACCCAGAAAGTTGGAGACGGATCCGCTTGGAAGGGAGTGTGAACTGTGCATGCTGATTTGGTATTCTCACCATAAACTGAAAACCAGGGGGTGGGTGTCCACAAGCCAAAATCAATGTTCTTGGTTTCCCTCCAAATGCATATTAACTCACTTCCTGCGAGTCAATGCACAGCTTCACAACCGCACAGAAATATTCAAGTACCATGTCTGGTTCTTCCTCCTAAAATAATGCCCCGAAATGCAGAAAATCCATGTTGATCGTCTTATTACGATGCGAAATCAGGTTCTGAGGCTGGCAGGTTTGGATCCAGACATCAGGAGCTGTTGCTCTGTTATTTTTAACTAAAAAGAGAACGTGAGTGGTGTAGAACTCGCCACCATGATGTTAAGGTGTTGTGGGTGGTTGCCAGGATGTTGCTATGTGGTTGTGTGGTGTTTAGTGCTTTGCTGTGCATTTGCTTGGATTCTCTGAGTGTCTCTATGATGTTGCGGTCAATAAATATGACTCAGGTCCCTCCTTCAGTGTAAGTTTATGGGATTTTTCATCTACCTGTTGAAAACTGTAAATCTGATTGCATAGGAAAGCAATATCAAGCCTGTCCTCAACAATCCACATGATCTGAAGTGTCATTTAGTTCTGTAGCACAAATGAATTAAATGCCAAAATTTATTACTCCAGTGTTTGTTCAGATGGATGGACGGATGGACATACGATAGATAGATAGATGAATGACTCGGTGGATGGATACTGTATGGATGTATGAATACTATGGATGGATAGATAGATAGATAGATAGATAGATAGATAGATAGATAGATGGGTAGGTGGATGGATGGATAAACAGCCAGATAGATGGATGGATGGATGGATGGATGAACAGCCAGATAGATAGATAGATAGATAGATAGGTAGGTAGGTAGGTAGGTAGGTAGGTGGATGGATGGATGGATGGATGGATGGATGGATGGATGGATAAACAGCCAGATGGATGGATGGATGGATGGACGAACAGCCAGATAGATAGATAGATAGATAGACAGATAGGTAGGTAGGTAGGTAGGTGGATGGATGGATGGATGGATGGACGAACAGCCAGATAGATAGATAGATAGATAGATAGATAGATGTCCTTCCTGCATTCAGTAAACACACTGCAACTGTTCACCATAATCACAGAAAGCAAACAAACATTTAAGTAATTTGAGGACCATAATAGTGAGCCTAGAACAATTTGATTTGTGGGGCAGAGCTGAGGTGTGGGTTTAAAGTGAACGAGGTGTTATCTCTGACTCAGTCAAGCATTAAGAGGAAGCCACATATCAGAGTAGAGGAAATTTTAATGATGGAGGAGTGGAAATGCATTGCTGAGGTTTTACTGTAGATTGAAACCAGGGCCGCTGTTAAAGTCACATCTGCACTCTGACGAATAGAGCTATGGCTAATGTATTTTATATTGTAGCCAATAAGCTGATCTAAATAGGAGGCTAAAGCCATAAAAAGTTCAGATCCGAGACTGGGGCATAAATACCAGCCAGCCATTTTGTGCGTGTGCATTCACGTGTACTTTTTAAAGCTATTAAAGAGTTTTGTTCTCTGATAATAGCTATCTTAAATCACTGAAATGCTGTAAGAGTCACAATGGTCTCTGTGGATAAAACATTCAGTTGTTGTCCGCACTGAGAAAAAATGAAAATAGTTTCCTCTGGGTCCAAAAAGAAGGTCCATTATTCACATGCACCATAGTGGGAGGTCATGAATGTTTTTTTTGAAAATCAAATAGCAGAAACATGCTTGAATGGTTAGAATCTTAGAGGTGGCTTTTTTAAATTTAAATTGTACTTTATCTTTTGAAATAAAAGAGTTTAGCATACTATGAAAACACCTGTCCAGAACATTTCAGGGTGTATTCATTTATGAAACTGTCACAGTTCAATGTTATTAAAGGATAGGTTTTCACCAAAGCATTTTCTGAATGTTTTTAAGATGTTTAAAAATATAAATAATTTATAAGAATACATACAGTGGGTATGGAAAGTATTCAGACCCCCTTAAATTTTTCACTCTTTGTTATATTGCAGCCATTTGCTAAAATCATTTAAGTTCATTTTTTTTCCTTATTAATGTACACACAGCACCCCATATTGACAGAAAAACACAGAATTGTTGACATTTTTGCAGATTTATTAAAAAAGAAAAACTGAAATATCACATGGTCCTAAGTATTCAGACCCTTTGCTGTGACACTCATATATTTAACTCAGGTGCTGTCCATTTCTTCTGATCATCCTTGAGATCTGGTTCTACCTTCATTTGAGTCCAGCTGTGTTTGATTATACTGATTGGACTTGATTAGGAAAACCACACACCTGTCTATATAAGACCTTACAGCTCACAGTGCATGTCAGAGCAAATGAGAATCATGAGGTCAAAGGAACTGCCTGAAGAGCTCAGCAACAGGAGTATGGCAAGGCACAGATCTGGCCAAATTTAAAAAAATTTCTGCTGCACTTAAGGTTCCTAAGAGCTGATGGCCTCCATAATCCTTAAATGGAAGGCGTTTGAGACGGCCAGACGCTAGAGCTGGCCGTCGGCCAAACTGGTATCGGGAGAAGAGCCTTGGTGAGAGAGGTAAAGAAGAACCCAAAGATCACTTGGCTGAGCTCCAGAGATGCAGTCGGGAGATGGGAGAAAGTTGTAGAAAGTCAACCATCATTGCAGCCCTCCACTAGTCGGGGCTTTATGGCAGAGTGGCCCGACGGAAGCCTCTCCTCAGTGCAAGACACATGAAAGCCCGCATGGAGTTTGCTAAGATGGTGAGAAATAAGATTCTCTGGTCTGATGAGACCAAGATAGAACTTTTTGGCCTTAATTCTAAGCGGTATGTGTGGAGAAAACCAGGCACTGCTCATCACCTGTCCAATACAGTCCCAACAGTGAAGCATGGTGGTGGCAGCATCATGCTGTGGGGGTGTTTTTCAGCTGCAGGGACAGGACGACTGGTTGCAATCGAGGGAAAGATGAATGCGGCCAAGTACAGGGATATCCTGGACGAAAACCTTCTCCAGAGTGCTCAGGACCTCAGACTGGGCTGAAGGTTTACCTTCCAACAAGACAATGACCCTAAGCACACAGCTAAAATAACGAAGGAGTGGCTTCACAACAACTCCGTGACTGTTCTTGAATGGCCCAGCCAGAGCCCTGACTTAAACCCAATTGAGCATCTCTGGAGAGACCTAAAAATGGCTGTTCACCAACGTTTACCATCCAACCTGACAGAACTGGAGAGGATCTGCAAGGAGGAATGGCAGAGGATCCCCAAATCCAGGTGTGAAAAACCTGTTGCATCTTTCCCAAAAAGACTCATGGCTGTATTAGATCAAAAGGGTGCTTCTACTAAATACTGAGCACAGGGTCTGAATACTTAGGACCATGTGATATTTCAGTTTTTCTTTTTTAATAAATCTGCAAAAATGTCAATTCTGTGTTTTTCTGTCAATATGGGGTGCTGTGTGTACATTGAGGAAAAAAATGAACTTAAATGATTTTAGCAAATGGCTGCAGTATAACAAAGAGTGAAAAATTTAAGGGGGTCTGAATACTTTCCGTACCCACTGTACATACATGCATTCAGTGGCAATTTTTTTTATTTATTATATTAATGCAAGAAATAAGAAATAACATTTTCTTATTACAAAATAAAATAAAGGAACTGGAGGGACAGAAGAGAAGGCACAGGAATGTTATGTCTTCGGTAACAAATGTTTCACTCTCTCCACAGGAATCTTGGGAAGTCTGGACTGCGAGTGTCATGCCTTGGACTCGGTAAGCATTTTTTGATTTATAAAGCAGTCAAAAGGTCACACTGAGTGTAAGTACCATAGATCAGTGATACGTTCACACAGTGTGTTTCAAGGAAGTGCAGGCAACAGTGTATGTTTGAAGAGTCACGTGATCTCGAAAATGTTATCCTCCCTCCATTCATATTTAATTTATCATGAATTAAAACACAAGCTCACTAATTGCCTCGCATACTCCACACACAGCGGGAGAATGATGGGTTGACGCTTAATTTATTCTCTGTTCCCTTTTATTTTTACGATTAGATGGTTTCATTAACAACCTCATGAACGCAAACATAATGACTGTATAAATCTGTTGTTGACTTCTCTTGAGATAAAAACGCAGTGTGGCTTATATAGCAGCCGGTTCTCATGCTACAGGACTCACGGACGACTACATAAGAGAACATGCGTGATTCAGATCATCCCAATCTGTGCATTTTATTTTTATCGCTACAAACCAATGCAAGATACACAAGAAAATTACAGCAGATTAATTAAATGCAGGAATTATAATGGTGCATTGAAAATTCAGTTTCACCTCCAAGAGCAAACAATCTCTGCTCTCCCGAAAACCATAGGGCATTGGAAACTGAATTGGTTGGTGTGGACTGAACTAGGATAAGTGAACTGGATTTTATTGTTGTCATACTAAAAGCTTTCAGTAAGAGCACTGAGGAACAAACAACTGCTATTCCACCATTAAAAAAACCCCGGGCTTATCTTCACAATGCATTTCCAAATGGTGTCTCTCCTATCTTAGATCCGAATCTTGCTCTGTACGAGTCCACCCTCCTTCCTGCATCCAAATATACACTACTGTTCAAATGTTTGGGGTCAGTGAGATTTTTAAATTGTTTTTGAAGTCTCTTATGCTCACCAAGGCTGCATTTATTTAATTAAAATACAGTAAAAACAGTAATATTGTGAAATATTATTACAACTGAAATTTTTCTATTTTAATATATTTTCAAATTTTCAGCAGCCATTACTCCAGTCTTCAGTGTCACATGATCCTTCAGAATGAAATGGATTTAAGTGGCTTTTATTTGCATGTGCTTTTTGTATTATTTTAGCACACAATTAATTGAGTATACAAATCAGCAAATAGAGGAAACATGCTCATAAAAGCTGTGCTTGTAACTCATTTTTGAATAAAACTCAACCAATTAGGAGCTTAATTTCACGCCTGGTTATTCACTGGTGGTTAGTGATTAAGATGCAGGTTTTAGTGCTGAAGTACTGTGCGAAAGTGCCACAACTCACCCTTCAATGCTCGTAGCTGTTATTTTCCTGAGACGTCAAAGGTCATTTCTCCAGGTCAGACATCGCAAACATTAGCCACTTGATCAAACACAACAAGAGCACTGCAGGCTGATAAGATTTCCGCGCTTTAGACATGCACTTCACTGAATACATGAGGACAGCTTTCAGTGGAAATCACCACAGCAGCAGTTATTTTTTTTTGTATGGGATTGTGTGTGCATATGTGCATGTATAAATGTATGTTCATGTAAGTCAGTGGTGTTTGCTTGCTATGATGGAAGCACAGAGGAGCCTATAAAAATTTCAGCAAAAAATAACATTTATTTATGTAAAAATAATCTATATATTTATATAAATTGATAAATACTCTAAAATAAACATTTAAATAAAAATATATTGAATACACTTAATCTGTTAACAGTCAGCATCCAACTAGAGCTCCACTTTTTCCCTATCACATGTTTTAGTCATCCTGAATTAGATATGAAATCCTGATATGAGATCCTGAAAACAACTTGTCCCTGAACACTTCTAAAACAAAAGAGCTCATTCTGGACTTCAGGAGGCACCGTACTGAACCAGCCCCACTCTACATCAATGGGGACTGCGTTGAAAGGGTCCACACTTTCAAATTCCTGGGAGTACACATATCCAACGACATGTCTTGGTCTGCAAACACCTCAGCAACAATCAAAAAGGCACAGCAACGGCTGCACTTCCTCAGAGTGCTCAGGAAGAGCAAACTAGAGTGTAAGCTGCTGGTGTCCTTTTACCGCTCTACCATAGAGAGTGTGTTAGTATACTGCATTTCAGTGTGGTACTCCAGTTGCACCTCAGCAGACAAGAAAGCCCTCCAAAGAATAATCAACACAGCCCAAAAAATCACTGGCTGCTCACTACCCTCCCTGGAAAGCATTGCTCGCTCCCATTATCTCTCAAGGGCCAAAAACATCATCAAGGACACGTCCCATCCAGGACACCACCTGTTTAATCTTCTGCCCTCAGGCCTGAGGGTGATTTTCAGTCCTTAAGAGCAAAAAACTACTAAGCTTGCAGAACAGTTTCTTTAGTTATATCAGGACTTTAAACTCATAAATGCACTAATGTTAAAATACTATGCGGCCACATTATTTATTTTAACTACAGTCATAGTTCATTCAGTCTCTTCTGTCTGTACTGTGCCGCTGTACAACATGCAATACTACAATAATATGCAGTATGCGGTATGTCAATCTGCAATATCACTGTCTGAGCACTTTATTTACCAGAACTTTAAACACATGCATTAATAGTATGTCTGGGGTGAGAGCCTATACCAGTTACTAAATGTTGACACCTGTCTGCAGCCAAAGGTGCAATAATATATGTGCAATACTATACACTATATGTCAATGTGCAATACTATATCTAGTCACTAAATTGCTACAGTTACTCATTCCATTTAAATTGTATTTTTGTATAAACTTACTGTGCATATCAATGTGAAGGCCAACGTGCAATACTATTAATGGTCACTTTACTCAGATTGCTCAATGTGAATATCATGACCAAGTCACTTGCTCTATTTACTTGTAAAATTGTACTGTACAGTTTTACAGTCTTATTTATTGTCTGTGGTTATATGTTTGTTTTTCTAACACCAGTCAGGAGCAGTGCTCCTAATTTCATTGTATGCAGAGAAATACAATGACAATAAAGGCGTTCAATTCAATTCAAGTTCAATATCATTCGTAAGCTTAAACACTAAAGTACCATTTGACAGGATGAATTTTGAAAGTATTAAACAAGCTCCTCCCCCTGGTAGGTGGTGTCAAGTGTCATATTACAATATTTTATAATCAAATCTTGACAAAACTCAAATTATTGTAAATGTCTGAGTGTCAATATTCCATATTTGTAATGTATAATACTGTGACAAAAAATACATTTATAAATTTGTGACAGGTAAATGCATTAAAAATTAACTGGAGTTTGGGTGTCACCTGGTGTTTTTTTTTTTTTTATTATTTAAGTAATTTATCTATTTATTTTTGGCATAGTGCCTAAATAAAATCTCAAGGGATTTTTGTGATATCAAATTTGGAACATATAGTTAGACATATGGCTTTGATTTTATATACATTTTGTAAAATAATTATTTTAATTATAAAAAATAATAGTAGTGTATAGTTAAAAGGTTAAGGGCCAGATTTTCTAACAGCTTGCACCAGCGCAAACCATCTTTTTGCATTAAAATAGTACTGTCAGGATTTACTAAAGACATGCAGTGAAGAATTGACACTGAAAAGGCGTGAACACAGTTATTTTTGCACCTGACCTTATTGAATATGCATTTGTAGTTCCCTTTCAGATGCAAGATTTATGGGAGGAGAATATTAAAATTAATCACGCAATGCGATGTACTAACGTTTGCGCTTGTCAAATTACTGGTATTTGCGCCATTATTTAATGCCCAAAAAAAGCATGTCTTAAAGCAGGCGGTAATTTGCGCTGCTCTTGGTAGATTGCGCTGGTCATTATGGAAATGATCTGGCTGCGTCTGTGTTTTTTAATGTGCGCACTGTTAGTAAATCACACGCAGAATTTTCCCCTCCCAACAGCGCTTTTATGGAATTTCGCTCTAACATGCCATAATAAACTTGCCAATTTCTACATGTGCATTTTACATTCATTTGCTAATGTGAATTAATATAAAAATTCCCTTGTCAATCAGCTCTAATACATAGGGAGTTCCAGGATTAGGCAGAAAGAGTTATTCCCTTGTTTCTCTCAGTTGTTGAGCTGCCGAAGACCTTGGTGCTCACCGTTGCTCACAGTAGCTACACATAAAGTTATCTGGCAGCATGAGGACTGTTACGTCATGTACGAAACATAAGAAAGGCGCCAAATGTTCCTTATTGCTGCGCAGGTGTCACCAAGGGAACATAACACTTGCAAACACCCACACTATTTCCTCATTTATCCTACAACCCATAAGCGCTTGATTGCCATGGGAACAGCTGATCACGGTTCCCTCGGGTTCCCTCACCCTGAAACACAGTCGGGTGTCTGATGGGATGCCAACTGATCCCATATTATTGAAGGCCAGGACACCAGTGCTTGCTGGAGAGATGCTCAACCCGCAGCCGGGGTGAGTTTTAGGGTGATAGTAGGTGAATGTGACAGGGATGTGGGGCAGTGACTGCAGAGTCTTACCCTGACAGCAATGAATCATGGGTGCTTTAGACTGCAGGCAGTGTGAGTCAGGCCAAGAATAACAGAGTCCTCAGGAAAACCTGGGACAGTTTTTACCAAGAATCAACCTCATTTTCGACTCTTTCTTTGTATGTTGAACTGAAGAACTGAAGTCTTTATTTTTGATGTTTTAAATTTCCCTATCAAAAAGCACATATATATATATATATATATATATATATATATATATATATAAATAATATATATAAAAATAAATAAATTAATGCTTTTGTTCAGCAAGGACACAATAAATTGGTCAGAAGTGACAATAAAATTTAAGTAAATGTTGTTCTTTTGAACTTTTTATTCATCAAAGAATCCTGTAGAAAATGTCTCACGCTTTCCACAAAAATATTGAGCAACAACTGTTTCAACAATGATAATAAGAAATGTTTCTTGTGCACCAGATAAATAACATTTTAAAACATATTAAAATAGAAATGATTTAAAATTTTAATAATATTTAACAATAATCAGTCATAATTCTTGCTGTTTAAGAAGATGATTAAAATACATATTTATTCAGTGCTTTTCATCCAAAGAAACAAAGAAATCAATTGTTTTAATAAATGGTTCACATCCCAAGCAAAGTAGCACCATCATTGAATCATGCTGAATGAAATTAACAGGGAATGTTGATTTGTTTCCATCAGTATGTGAGTGACATGTAGACACCAAGCCAACTGAACAACAATTAGGTTTCTGGAAATGTCACTGACACTGAATTCTTCTATAACTGTTATTATTACTGTAAAACATTCAGATTCAGGTCTGTGTTTCATTCTAATCAGTTTGAGCCTTTCTGTGACAGTCACCAGAGCAAATAAATCAAGCTCTACTTGGAATAAACTAACCTCTGACTCACACTTCCTCCCTTTCTTTCGATTTCTTTCTCTCTCTTAGGCACGTGGGTGACATTTGGGGGACAGATTTCAGATGAGGTGAGTATTGAAAATTTTTATATTCATAACCAGAAAATGAACTTAACCCATTTAGACATAGACATTTTCAACAACAATTAATCAAGAGGGTAAACAATCTGTTTACTCAAAATAAATTATTTTGTAATATAATAAGGTGTTGAATCATCTATTTTTTTTTTTTTTAATGTTTTTACCCATTATTCTCATTTCTAAATCCACTCTAGCCACAAATTGGGCAGATTTAGTCGAGATAAGCATGTTCTGTGTTGACAGTCTTGGCAGAGAGAAAGGTTCGTAGATACATCATGCTGTAGTCTTCCTCATTATTCAAACAATAACATCATTCTGCCAGTGCCCCTTTCTGACACTCACCCAGGGCAAATGCACATAAATACTAGCAGAACTTACATCATAAAAGTCCCCGCAGCAACAACTTCCACGACAAGCCTGTCTTTCCCCAGAGGCGGAGTCTCCTCTATTGTCCAATCATCCCTCTTGTCCAATCAAATTATGCCAGATGCAGACGTCCCCGTTCGGTCCCCTTCTCCACATGTCATAAGTCATCTCATCAGGAGCTGAACAGACGGTTTTTCCTCGTCGGTCTGCCAATATACAACTACACTGACAGGACAGATCACTGTCACTCATGCTGACAGTTCTCCATCAAAGAGAGCTAGAGAGAGAGACTGATGGATTGTAGAGATTGCAGAGGTTTTAGCCACCATGTCAATTGTTCTGTCAACAGAAGATCAAACTCTGACATGAAGATCATTGTATCATTACTGCAGTAACACAAGAAAAACAGATGCTCCGTTCCGAAACCTAGTAAGGGGTTGTTCACACAAAACACGTTTTTGTATTCAGCTACGCTGCTTTTTTAAATATGCGCTAGACATCAGAGCGGTACAATATCTCAAGACATGTTTTTTAAAGTTGTGTGCTACATAGAACACTGTGTCTTGTGCAAGAGTGCATGTTTACATAGAAAAACAAAGGAAAAGTAGTGCAGTGGAATGCAAACATGTGAGATGTAGGGCAGCTGAATGAAAAAAATGCAAGGTCCTGAGACACCTTGAACTTCTTTTAACTTGAGCAATATTTTTTAGACACTGTGGGCCCTATCATACACCGGGTGCAATGCAACGCCAGGCGTGACGCAAGTGTTTTTTGCTGGTTTCAGCCTGACGCAATTATCATTTTCACGTCCAGCACCACATTGTTTAAATAGCAAATGCACTTGCGCCGATCTGTTCACCCATGGGCGTGCTGATCTGAAAACTAGCTGTGTTCAGGTGCATTGTTGGCGCATTGCTATTTTGAGGCAATTGCACCATTGACCAGCTAAAACCTGGTCTAAAGTCAATGGCGCAGTATTTTTTTTATTTAAAGGGCGCTTCAGTAATATGTGCCTATAGGCTATATGCGCCTATACACTCATTACACTATTCACTTATTACACACACAGGGATGCGCAGCAGCACACAAACATGCAAAATATTAAAAATTAAAGCATTACAATGTAAAAGATTATTATTGTGTACTTTAACCTTGCACACGAGCAGATCTGTTTCCTCTGGAGAAGCGTTCAGTCTTTGCTCTTGCAAATTCCGCCATGTAAATAGCGAATCCGCCATGGTGTAAGCGCAACTGGCTTTTAAAGGGAATGGGAGATGAGACTCTGACAGGTTTACTGCATGTTATGCCCAAAATAACATTAAGAGAATAGGTACAACCCTTTTGGACCATGCACCTGGTGCGATGACCTTTTTTTTTCGTCGTTAAACTAGCAAAAGTGGATTCGGACATGCCTTAAGTGCACCTGCACCATGCGCTTCAGACCATGTGCTTAGATCGTTGAAATAGGGCCCTGTGTCTTTAGTAAGACACTGCAAAAGATGCAAGCAGATCGGTTAAAGATGTGCATCAAACATGTTTACATATAGACCCTGACGTGACTCTAAACACTTTTCCACGTCAAAGATAGATTTTAGCATTCGCACACTCTAAATTCAAATCTGTGTGTAGTATAAATGAGGCCTCAGGTCTTGAGATATGTTTTTTTAAAAGTTGCATTTTTTTAGAATGCAGTTTTTTCTATAAGGTGCTGACAATGTCCATCTAGTGCATATTTACATAGAAAAACCATGGAAAAATAGCACAGGGGAATGCAAAAACGAGACGCCACAAAAGATGCACTTATTTTAACTTGAGCATTGCATTTGTAGAATGCTGTCGTGTGCGACATGCCACAAAACATGTAAGACATGAGCAGTATTGTCAAACATGTCCATCTAGCTCACATTTACATAGAAAAACAATGGAAAAGCAGCACAGTGTAAATTCAAAACACATTCTGTATGAACCGTCCCTAAGGCTGCATTTTAAGGCTATTTCATATGGGTAATGAAGACTCATGTGTCTCATTAATTTAACAGCTTGTGCTTTTAAATCTTGAAAACAGTTGTGATACTGCAGTGCAGTTTAATTTATCTCATCCTACGTCATGACTAGCTGTTACTATATATAAAATTATGAGCACAATTTTTAAAGGATACATTTACAAAGCATCCACGCATAATAATAATCTTGCGTTAACTTATTATGTGCATGAATGCCATTATACTCTGTACATCTGCCTGAAAATCTGTCCATAAAGCCATGTATTCATTTTTTCTGCATCATGTGACAAACAATGTGAGGTGTAAAGAATGAAATCACCGTCAGATGCTATTAACTCCATGCAATGCTATGAGAAACACTGTATTCTTATATACATAGTGACAACGGGCATTAAATACCAGGATGGAGCCAAGTGGTTGGAGGCGAGGGGTTGAAAAATAACAGTCAGTGCTCTGTGAAATCAACCGAAAAGAAAATCATTTCACGGGCAGAGAAAGCTATTGCATTTTGATGAAAGATTACAAAGATAAACTGTTTTTCTTTAGAATAACATGCATGTTCGGATTCTGTTCTGTCCTTCTCTCTGCATCGCTTCCTATCCTAACTGCACTGTCCATATGAATAAAAGTAACAAAAATATTCTACAGAGGTTCATAATAATATACCTAAAAAGTACAACTTCAGCTCAACCCTCAGTTTAGACAAATTAAATGTGGTGGACATGAATGTTATAAAAGTGCTTCACATGGCAGTGAATCATGTGAAGTGGATTTAAGCAGCACTGTTTTCAGAAAGGTGAGCTCTCAATTATCCGTTGACACACACTTCTGAGTTCTCTGCAATGCTGACTGACAGCTGAGTGCTTGATATTGATGTGTGTGTGTGTGTTTTGTAGGTGGCAGAGCAACTGATGACTATAGCCTATGAAAACGGGGTCAACCTCTTTGACACTGCAGAGGTCTATTCAGCTGGGAAGTGAGTTTGACCTTTGACTTACAGCAAAACAGAGTGGCTAAATCCATCCAGACACTTGCATATATTGCATACTAGAACCTATTGAATGGATAGTATACAAACTGAGATTCAGTCAGTGTGTAAGAGCACAAATAATCCTGGATTACAGACCAACCTGTAAACTTCAGATCCAAACTTGCCATGCTGATTCATCTAAGCCTGTTAGAAGAAGCAGAAGGGAATTCACTATGATTGAATTGCACCCACTGAGAGCATCATTTTTGCACACATTGTCTGCATTGCTTTTGCATCAAATTCACTAAAGGAATTATGCATTCAGGTAGAAATGCAAACGGCCACAAATTCAGTGCTAAATGCAATTTGCATAGATCAGTTTCTAGGCTTGCAGGCCAGTTTCTGAATGTTAGGTCGTGCATGGCGCAACAGCCTAGAGTGATCATATTTTTCTGGGACTGTACATCATCACTCCACCGCTGTCATAAGGCACCTTTAAAATGCCAAAAGTCTGGATATGTGCCTGGTTGTAATGCTTTTCTCCATTCTTTGAGCATCGTTTGATGAATTACTGCTGTCATGATCTCTAGAGAAGTACACTAACAATCATTTTAAATAAGCTTTATATTTCCTCCAGCTTTCTGTGGACAGTAACCATAGCTCAACGTTAACTGCATCAGGCAAATAGCGCTGACGTTTGTGAATCTGGCAACTTCTATAATGAAACTCATGCATACAAAGGAGGTGTGTTTACTCTGAAAAAAATGACAGTAACTTTAAAGTTGAAGTTTAAATATATGCATAGAGCAGTGCTATAGTGGCTCTATAGTGAATTCACCTCACAGTGCCACGGAAAAATTCTCTACAAATCCAGAAATAAAATCTTAAAAAACACTTAAAATGTGTTTTTCTTCTTCACAGAGCTGAAATAATCCTAGGAAACATTATCAAGAAGAAGTGTTGGAGGTATTTATCTTAGTTCTTTCATATTATCATTTTAATCATCAATTTCATTGGCTGAGAAATGTACAAGACCACTTCTTTCACACAAAGTCCATAATCTGTCTTGTGTGTACAGGAGATCCAGTCTGGTTATCACCACTAAACTGTACTGGGGAGGAAAGTAAGTATCTGTCTGTCTGTCTTTTCTTTCTTTCTTTCTTTCTTTCTTTCTTTCTTTCTTTTTGTCAGCCTGTCTATCTAACTATTCATTCTATCAATAAAAACTACTCTCATTTTCTTCTTGAGATTTAGGCTTTTAGATTTAGTCTGCTTATGCAAAGCTTTCTTTCTTTCTTTCTTTCTTTCTTTCTTCTTTATATTTCACTAGGGCAGAGACAGAGCGTGGGCTCTCTAGGAAGCACATTATTGAAGGTAGATATTCTTCTTCTTTCTTCTAATTCCCCTGTCGTTTGTAATTGACCTGAACCTTTTTTTCTTC
>JAFVLL020029138.1:0-40384 GCA_021397915.2 Tor tambroides | reverse complement strand
CAATGTTTTTTATGTTCCTTATGTGATCTTTAACATAACAGTTGTATGTTTTGATGTTTTATATTTTGTGCCACTTCATTTTAATTGGTTTATGTGTATGTGTTAACTCAGATTTGCACATACATTGCACAAGTACAGTTGGTGTAATTATTTTACAAACTATGTTTTAAACATTGAGGAAATTCTAAACGTATAACATTTGCATTCATGTAAATGCAACATAAATGAATATGAATATAAATTATGTACAATTAATTTTACAGGAGTGTGGAAATCTAATAATTTAAAAATCCTTTTTCTGACATTCTTTTTCTTCCACAGAAAGATATATGAAGAAGAATTCAAGAAGTATTCGTAGCAGTTTGCAAGACAAGTTAACTTCAGGTACCCGAACTGAACACTAAGTCAATGGGTGTTCTACCTTATTGCAAATGAATTGGCTGTGCAAAATATGTAACTTTACATCATCAAAACGATTGGAACTATTAAAACACTACAGATTACAACATGGGCATCATAGTCGAAACCAATCCATACCCTGTCTCCATTCTGATTGCCCTTGCACCTTTAGGACATGGGGTGCGTTACGGACACATTTGTCCAGGTTTCATCCACAGACAACTAAGCCAGGCCAGCTCCTTTCCTTCACATGCATAGTGTGTAAATCATGCTGTTTCCATACAGAAAGACAATATTTTGAGCACCTGGGTGGTCATCTTAAAAAGCATGAAACTGTGCCTTGTGTTTTTCATGACTGTGATTACAAAACAAATGTATATACAACATTTCACAGTCATAAGAGCAGAAAACATAGCCCCCATTCAGTGGAAGATTTTAAGACCATTGTTTTTCAAGAACACCAAAGTCAGATTCACGAAGAAAGCGATTCTGTTGAAAGTGAAAACTACTGTGACTCTGTCCTTAAGGAGGATGAAGACTTGAGCGAAACAATTGTCAGGAGACTGGGCTTGCTCCTCCTTAAACTGGAGTGCATTTTTAATGTGTCTAATACATGCATAGATGAACTAGTAGAGGAACTTAATTTCCTTATGTCATCTGCATCTGGCCCTGTTATTAAAAACATTATACTGAGCACTCTAAAGAAGCATGGCTGCATTTATGAAGATTCTGTGATTTCAGAACTGGTGAAAGATCTTTGCCAGCTTAACCCTTTCTGTGCTGCTTTAGGATTGGATGGGCCTTTAAGCACACACTATAGGAGAGAACAATTTACAAAGGAGCATCTTTCACTGACTGAGCCAGTTGAGTACATACTTGATAGCAGCAAGAATGCAGCCTTCCAGTATGTTCCTATTCTCCCATTATTGTCTCACCTTTTGAACAATGGACACATTCGGGACACAATATTACAGAACAGAAGGCCATGTAATGTTTCTTCTGAATGCGGATCATTGCATGATGGATCTTTCTACAGAGAAAACAGCTTTTTATCTGGAGATGAACTTAAACTCCCATTGATTCTTTACATAGACGACTTCGAAATATGCAACCCTCTGGGGACGTCACGCAAGAAGCATAAAGTCACTGGTGTGTACTGGGTGCTTGCAGACATCCCTGCTACCCTGCGATCTACTCTGAGTTCCATTTATCTAGCCATTCTTTGTAAGGCAGATGATGTCCACCAATATGGATACCCAAAAGTATTGGAGCCACTGCTTAAAGATTTGAAATGCTTGGAGGATGATGGTATATTTGTACCAAGTCTGGGCAAAGTGGTGAAGGGCACTGTATTTGCCGTAGCAGCTGATAATCTTGGCGCTCACTCCATCGGTGGGTTTGTTGAAAGCTTTTCTTCCTCACATTTTTGTCGCTTTTGCACTGGAGAGCGTTCACAGATCCAGGAGCATGAAGTAAGAGCAGGAATGTTTCCTCTACGAACTAAGTCTAGCCATACCCTCCATGTCGAAGCAGCGTTGTCTGACACTTCTAAAGCTCATCATTGTGGAGTTAAAAGACCGTGTCCCATCTCTGACAAACTGAGTTACTTTCATGCCACATCAGGTTATCCCCCTGATGCTTTGCATGATTTGCTTGAAGGGATTGTACCTTTTGAACTGTCACTGTGTCTTGATGTGTTTATAAAGAAGAAATACTTCTCTCTTCTTGAACTTAACTCTTCAATCCATCGATTTCCCTACAAATGGAATGACAAAGTCAACTGTCCACAAGTTATCCCCCTGACTTTTGTATCACATAAAAGTATAGGAGGCAATGCACACGAAAACTGGTGCTTGTTACGGATGCTACCTTTTATGATAGGCGACAAAGTGCCAGAAGAGGACACAGCATGGCAGGTTTTGATGACTTTGAAAGATATTGTTGAGCTTGTCATGGCTCCTGTTCACACAGATGAGATGCTAGGATACATGGAAAGCAAGATTAGTGAACACCGTTATAGGTATTTGGATGTGTTCCCAGAGGAGAAATTGAGACCGAAACATCACTTCCTGGAGCATTATCCTTGGCTTACAACTGCTTTTGGACCACTTGTGTTTCTCTGGACCATGCGATTCGAAGCCAAACACCGATTTTTTAAAAGGATTGTGAGGCAGACCGGGTCATTCAGAAACATTCTCAAGACAATGGCAAGAAAACACCAATCAATGATTGCACATCACATCCATGATGCTAACATTCTAAGGCCAAAACTCTCTGTGTCAAGAATGACTCAAGTGGCAGTAGAGGTTCTAAAGGACAGCATTAAGGAGTCATTTGTAAAGAAGTTTCCCAAGGCAGTGGTTGTGAGCATGACAAACAAAGTCACCATTTTAGGCACTGACTATTGTGTTGGAATGTTGTTGCCTTTTGGATCAACAGGAGGATTGCCTGACTTCAGAGAAATACTCCAAATAATCATTGTGCATGAAAGTCCTGTCTTTGTTCTGAAGTTGCTAAGTGGGTGGTACCATGAGCACTTGAGGAGCTTCAAAGTAGAGCCCACAGGAGAGATTGAAGTCCTGCAGCATTCGGAAATGAAAGATGCATACCTCTTGGCTGCATATAATACACTACATGGTCGAATGGTGTCCCTGAAACACTTCGTTTGCATATCATAGTAGGTTTTACACTTCAGTTTAATTATTCTTGCCTTATCAATCATGTGTATTTTTCATGCCTTATCAATCATGCCAAGTATACTTATAGAATTTTTTAAAAATTAAATATCTTCTTTTTCTGTCTCCCTACAGCTGAAGACAACACATACTCCAAAGGAAAATGTCAGTCCAGTTGCGAGTCATCATAGAAGAAAACAATATCCGAAAGTTGACGCTTCCAACAGGATTTCCTAATAAGGTGGAAGATCTTGTCTCAGAAATCATTCAGACATTCCAGCTACATGGTGAATTTGGACTACTCTATGAGGACAAAGACTTTGGGAACCAATTTTTTACTCTAACTTCAACTGCCGACCTGGAAGACAAGGCCACTGTGAAATTGGTAAGAAAAGAGCCCTTGATAACCCTTGACTTGCATCCATTAGATGAATCAGGACTGTCCTTTACACAGAGTACCTTGGAGACCTACCCTGCGGATGATGGTGAAGCGTACACCTCTCTTGCAGATGACGTTGACCCGTTAAGTTCACAAGACATTGTTCTTCTCCCTGAGTCATGTCGTTCTGCTCCATGGCCAGTGCCGTTTCAAGTTCCGACATTTTCCCGTGACATTGAACTTATCCTTGCAGAGGCTAATAAGTCATATCATGCCTCTGGAACACATTTCCATGATGCAAGTGTTAAATCTGCAATAATGCATGACCTTGCCAAAGCTATATTTTCTTACACGGCCTACCCTTCAAGTATGCAAATATCCTCAGTGGCTGAAGCCCTTCTTGAAAAGTTTCCATGCCTAAAGGAGCCTGGGTCTTTTGCAGGCATGTATGGCTGGCAGCAACGCCTCAAGTACAAGATGCACAATTTCCGTGCCAAGCTGAAATCACAAAAATATACATATCCAGAATTAGAAGTAAACACATTGAAGAGGAAACTACCAACTGATGCAGCACCAGCTAAAAATGTGAAAAGACCAAAGAAAGCGGAAGTGAATTATCTCCCTCCGCATCCTGTTGGAGAAAATCAGGACACATTGGAAAAGGAGAGGCTTGAGTTAGTCGATGAAATGAAGAAGAAGAACAACGCAAAAGTAATTGAAGAAAAAATGTCAAAAACCTTTTCAATTAGAAGACTGGAGGTTGTGACCACCAGCCCCGCTGTCAGTGTCTTGAGAGAGAGGTGGCCGGGATTGTTCAGTAAGGCTCAGGTAAGGATGTTTGTTTGTTTTTTGTTTTTTTTCCCACCAAGAACAGTTGTTCATCCCATTTGTTTAATTAAACTTGGTTTCAGACCTTTATAATTGGTGACTATCGTTGACAAAATTGTTGTATTTTTATGTTGTCCCTTTACTGATTTACTAGATCAAAGAGGAGTTCCGACGTATAACAACAATCTCCTTGGAAGAGACATTTATGCTGAATCTTGATAGGTACACACCACGTCTTCTGCAGCTGATGCATGCCAAAGGAGGAGCATTTAGAACCAAGATGCATCCTCTCCTGAACAGTGTCAATGAGGTATCTTTCTGTTTTATTTTCTCATTTCACAAAAAAGAAAAACTCAACACACTGAACTTAAAAAACAAAACAAAACATGTAAATAGAAAAAAGCAACACAAGCAAATTAAGAAAGCATCTTCAATTCGACAACACAAAATTCTACAAATACAGACAACACATTTCAGGGAAGCACTAAAATAGTGACAGCAAACTACTTAATAGTGCTGCAAATACAGACAAAATACAGTGGACATTACACCCTGTCCTAACTAGCCGCAACGGCGACACGCAAAATTTCTAATTTAGAAATGGTTGACAGCAATGAGTGTATTCCATAACAAAGATCTTATCATTCACTCAGTATGTACATTTAATGATGTTAAAAAACTTTAATATTTATGAATTCGATTATAAACGTATCCATTTCGTTGCAAGAGCACTGCGCTTTCAGAGAGAGCCCACCCACACACGCTTCTGATTGGCTGTGATATTTGATTGATTCTGTCGCGTCGCGTCTGGTGTGGACACCCAAATTGCTTGTCGCTGGAATCTTGTCGCGTGTAGTTAGGACACGGTGTTAGGGTCCTTATATAATTTGTTTATATTGTTCGATAACTTGTTACTGCTCTTCTGTACTCTGCTTACAAGGAAACTCACTGCTGCATGCACCTCACAGAACCTTGCAGACCCAAAAAGTGTAATACTATCTAAGATATCCTAGATGTTAAAAAAGTTACACTGTTACCTCTAGCCTGCATGACAATCATATAGGCATTACCTTGTTTAGCTAATCACAGATATTATACTTAGATTTTTTGGCTTCTGATCGCAAGTGTAGCCAAACTTTGGAGCTCTTAGATTAGTGATCAAGGTCCTGGCAGATCGCTAGCTCGGGTCCTCACAGATGAAGGAAAAAAAAGTGCATAGGAATCGATAGGTGGAATCAAAAATTTAATTTTACAAAAAGTATCTGATTCCTGACCTTAAGTATCCGATTCTGGAATTGGAATCGTTTTTAGATTCTCAACCCTAGTGGCGAGTAGCAAATACATGTTACAAATAAGTATTTTTACACCATACTGCTGCTGCTGTCGTTTTTTTCTATAAGCGAATTTAAAAGGTATGCAATAAATGAAATGTCAAAAGAACATACAATAATTAACCTTTGTTTTGATCAAAAATAAAAAAATTTTTTCATATCATGCTAAAGTTTTCAGACTAAAAAAAAAAAAAAAAAAGAGGTTTTCACACTATGAGCCATTCACACTTCCCATAAAGGACTGATTATGGAAATGGTATGGTTCTTTTGTACTGCAAACATGATACTTGACTCTGAACTGCTGTTAATCATTATTTTTTGTCTATAATATTCTGACCATTGGTACCTGTCTCACACCTAGATACATTTCGTCATTGTATCGTTCTTGCATTTAGGGCATATGCACGAGTGGCGTGACACATAATAATCTACACTCCACATCCAGCAGCACGGGGGTGTCGGAATGTTTGAATAAAGTATACCGTCGCTCAGCCTTTTCAAACTTCTTTTTGCCCTCAAACGAAGAATGAAAACGAACATCGGGGCCTTTAGGGTGCTTTCAATCTTAGTTTGATTGCCTAGTCCAAACAGCAAACGTTTCCAAACCATGCATTTGTGTCCACTGAATACACTTTTGTTGTCATTTTCTGAAATGTAGCATTTGTTGTCAGACTAATGATGTTTTCTTAATTTGCTTGTTATTTGTTTATTTGCATGTTTTCCTAAGTTGCAGCGCACTGAGTTCACAGAGTCACTGTATTGTCACTAAAATGCATGTCTTTGTAATTCCAGAGTATTGAGAAAAAAAGGGATACATGTATCCGTTGCCTCATTGAGTACCTTGGGGAAAATCAAGAAGAGCTGTTCCAAGACTGTCAGGTATGTTATTACATGATTCATCATTTCAAGGTATTCAAATGGATACACATTTTCTTTTCCCTTATTGATCACTGTGATTTAGCCAATAGACCAATACGATACCTAGCCTTTGATAAATAATCAAGGTAGTGCATTTAAAATATATATATTGTATTGCAAGTACTAGGGATGGGTCACAGTTTTTGAATAGTTGATTAGTTGATGTAATTATAGAATATCGAATAGGTTGTGCGATTATTGTCTTAAAAAAATTTCCCCATGTTTTCCGTGCTGATGCGTTGGTGACGTGTTCATGTAAGCAGAGGGTGGCTCTAAAAGCTGTCAAAGACAACAGAAGAACACATTGTCTCACGCGCACACTGAAGACTTGTGTGGCATAAAAAAAAAAACTTGCGTAGCATATAACGGTTACAGTAACTTGGGACGATGTCAAATAAGAGCTCTGTGTGGACCAAACACCCCCCCGAAGGTGTGGCTGAATCCGTATTCAGAAAGACGCGGAAAACAAATAACGCGTTCTATGGAGCCACTAAAGGGACATGTTCACCCACTCGCTAGGGGTAGCCTGTTACATTACAGTACATAACATTTCACTTAGCACATACACAGAGTAAGGAGAGATGACTGATAGGATGATGGCGAATGATTTGCAGATCCTGAGCACCACTGACAAATATCTAATCTTGTAAAATGTGTGGCAAGTACTGCCGAGTGCTGCTCTGTACGTGTGATCGCGAATCTCGAAGGCAAAAGTTAAAACAAGCGCGTGTTCTTAAGCGACTTCAATGCCCCGCATAATAATAACGGCTCTCTGATGCCCGCAGTTTATACAGTATGATTACCCAACGATATAATTGCGACAGAAGATATTGAAATATATTTTACCTCCCATCTCGTATTTATTCCCTTTAGGGATTAAATTTTTTAAAATGGAAATGTCCTAGCCTTCTGAGCAGTTGACTTATGCTAATCGACGGACTGTTATGTTAATAAGTGCCGTAATTCGGTCATGTTTAATATATTAATATGTTTCCGCACGTTACAATCATTATATGGCTTGAGTTAAGGTAGCTTATCTTCTGAATGAAACAGTATATATCATACAGATTGAAAGCATGAATCCCGTCTCTCTCCCTCTCTCTCTGTTTATGGGTGTTTGTGCGTGCATGCGGGGGAGGGGTGCGATTTTCGAATAATACCCAGCGATTTTCGAATATTATTTTTGCTTGGTATGCTCATCCCTAGTAAGTACTGTATTGTAAGAAGTATTTATTTATTTTTTGTTAGGCAGTACATTTTAGGGATAGTTCACACAAAATAAATTCTGTCATTTGCTCACCCTCATGTTGTTCTAAACCCATAAGACTTTGGTTAATCTTCGAAACACAAATTAAGATATTTTTAATGATACCTGAGAGCTATCTATCCTTCCACTGAAAGTCTGTTCATGCAAAACTTTTGACACTTTAAAACATTCATTAAGAGATTGTAAAATAAGTCCATATGAATCTAGTGGTTTAATACAAGTCTTCTGAAGAGACGTGATCGCTTTATATGATGGGCAGATTTAATGTAGACTTTTATTTTCATTTACACATGGATCAGCGAACCTAAACAGAAGCGCAAACTTTCTTACTTGACACGCAAGAACAAACCTCATTGGTTTTTACAGGCACAAACATGCTGTGAGACAAGAGAATGAACCTCATTGGTTCAAACGTGTCAAGCAAGCATGCTTCAGCTTCCGTTTGCCAAAATTGGATGCTGCAAACATTGTTTGCTGATCATTGTTTTCATGTGAATAAATTAAATCTGTCCATCACATAAAGCGATCATTTTTTTTCAAAAGATTTGGTTTAAACCACTTGATTCATATGGAATTATTTTACAATGTTATTTATGAAGTTTTTGAAGTGTCAGAGTTTTGTGTGAATAGACTTTCAGTGGAGGGACAGAAATCTGTCAGGTATCATTAAAAATATCTTAATTTGTGTTTTGACAATTAACCCAAGTCTTATGGGTTTGGATCAAAATGAAGGTGATTAAATGATGACAGAATTTTCATTTTAGGTGAACTAACCGTTTAAGAATTACATGTGAGAGCATTAATTATGTTTTATATTACATTTTGAGGGTTTAGTTAAATTTTTATTTGAGTATATCATGGCCCACCTTTATAAAAAAAAAAAAAAAATTTTTTAAAAAGTCATATTTTTAGAATGCCATGCTAGCAATGTAGAATTATGTTACTGCTACCAACAATTTAGAAAAGCTAGTTGAGGAAAATATGCCGCAATGGATGCTGACATTTATTTTTTACTTTTTAATTGTACATTGATTAATATTAAGTATTTAACCTTTGGTGGGGAACATTGGCAAGTTAATGTTTGATATTGATGGTTCATTGGTTTGACCTCCATATACATGCCAGAAATGAATGAAAGGTACAGATGGGGGACATTTAATTATGAAAATTTGAAAGGTTCACCCATATTGTCAGGTAGTGGCAGCTATGTTATTCCTTTGTTCTTTGGTGACATTTCTTTCCTGAAGGGGTGATCTGTTCCAGCGTAAAAATCTACTTAAATCATGACAAGCTATTTCCATCCACAGCAAGGGGTTAAATTGATAATTGTGTCATTATGGCATACTGGGGTGAAGAATTTTGGTTTTGATTTTTATTTGTTACCTGTTTATATTGAAGTGCTGATTAATACAGAAATCCTGCTTGTGTTCAAACAATTGGCATGAACCCAGAAAACTGTAATCGAACAGCATGATAATTTGCTTGAACTAACAAAAATGTATTTGCTTTTATTATTTTCAACAGGAGGATGAATTTGAAGGCCACACAAATGAAATAATGAAGTTGGTGGTGATTCACAATCCCACAGTTGAGGAGAACCCAGCAGATGTGTGTGTTGTTATTGAGGGCACCAAAGTGCTGACCGGTTGTGGAAACAGAACCACAGCGTGCATACTGTTGATGGGATTGATCTATGCCTTCAACCTTGAGTATCCAAAAAACTTGAAGTACACCTTTGAAGTGTTCCAGAAACTTTTTTTGGAACTTGACGGAGCAAAACTGCTGAAGAAGGTCCTAAGCCTCAAGCATAAACTAATGGAATGAGCTGTCTGTACTGTAAGTTCAGGCTCTGATTGTTTGCTTCATCTAATGAAGACATTGTTTTATTTTCAAATAGTAAATGTTCAAGAAGTTTTATGTGTTGTGAGTTATATGTAATATGATGTTGTATTTCACTTAAAATTGAATGTAAGAGTGTTTTTTTGCACTTAATTAGTTTTAAATGAAGTTGAAATTGAAATGTTTGTTTAGCATGCCAGTCTATTGAGGTAAATGAGATCAGTTTCTCCTCTCATTTCAGTGTCTCCTTTCATTTTCTAGTGTTGCAAGTATTGTAGCCACACATTAAATCCAAAAACTTATTGTTTGAAATGATAACGTGAATAAACCGTATTTAGGAATCTTGCTTCTAATGTATATTTTGACATCTCATGAAGACTTTGGTTAATTTTTGAATGGAATATGTTCAAGAAGCTTTGTTACATTATATGTTGTATTTCATGTGAATTTTATTGTAAGGGGTTATTTTGTACCTATATTAATTAGTTTTAAATGTTTTTAAAAATAAAATGTTATTTGGTCAATAAAAAAGCAATTGATGCAATCTCCTGCGTCTGACCATTTTTAAGTAAATTCAACCTTCCCTGAATAAGTAATGTGTAATTATTTCTATTGGCTAATCATTATTAATAATAATTTAGTAGATGAACTGTTGCCTACTAACAATAGAGTTAATGTTACTCAATTTTTATAAGTAATTAGTTATGTAATTTAATGAGAAATACTAGGTAGACATTACCTAATTTATTTTAGTTTGTCATAGCTGTAAAATTTAGGTACTCTTTACTCAATATATAGGATAGAATCTACCCAAACAAAGTGAGTGCAAATTGTTACCTCAATTTTATTGAGTAGATTCTATAGGTTGTTTTTTACAGTGTTTCTTCTTCACAGGGCTGAAATAATCCTAGGAAACATTATCAAGAAGAAGTGTTGGCGGTATTTATCTTAGTTCTTTCATATTTTGATTTTAATCAGCAATTTCATTGGCTGAGAAATTTATAATGCCACTGCTTTCACACAAAGTCTATAATCTGTCTGTTTGTGTACAGGAGATCCAGTCTGGTTATCACCACTAAACTGTACTGGGGAGGAAAGTGAGTATCTGTCTGTCTCTCTTTCTTTCTTTCTTTTTGTCTGCTTGTCTATATGTCTATTCATTCTATCAGTAACAACTACTCTCATTTTCTCCTTGAGATTTAGGCTTTTAGATTTAGTCTGCTTATGTAAATCTTTCTTTCTTTCTTTCTTTCTTTCTTTCTTTCTTTCTTTCTTTTTCTTATTTCTCTAGGGCAGAGACAGAGCGTGGGCTCTCTAGGAAGCACATTATTGAAGGTAGATATTCTTCTTCTTTCTTCTAATTCCCCTGTCGTTTGTAATTGACCTGAACCTTTTTTTCTTCATTTCTTTCTAGTTCTCTCCTCCTTTATTGATTTTTTTTCTCTTTCACTGCAGTAGACTGTGTGTGGCCTTGTTCCTAATAAAAGCTCAGCACCCACACCAGCATTCATTCTTAAACAGTGTGAGATTCTCTTTCTCAGTCCTTTTTGATAAACGATTATGCAAACCAAATACAGTATGTATATAGATACAGAAACCATTTAATCTGTAGGTTTATTGTCTTGTTTTCCAGTAAAAATGTCTAAACATCTTTAAAACAAGATACATTTACATGAAAAGTATAATAAAGCATAAATAAAACAATATCTACATGTCTTACCCCATTGTCAAAATTTGCATCTCAGGTACATTTATTTTGTTTTAAGTGTGTTTAGATATTTCTACTGGAAACAAGACTAAAAAGCTGATGAATATTAAAAAAGTAACATAATTTAAAAGATTATTTTAATCACATACAAATTTAGCTGCCAAGGGTTTTCATTTATTTTGTAATTTAATTTTGATTGAACTATATTTTAGTACCCATTTTTATAATCTCTTTTTTTATGAAAGACCTTGTGATTATTGGCAATAGTACTAAATGTTCCTGACACAATAAAGTATGGTAAAAGACATCCATCACTGAATTCAGATGGCTTTAATAGCCTAATGCATAATTAAAATGGCATATTTACGTATTCTGATAATTGACTGCATGAATTATGTGAAGTCTTTGAAATCTACATGTAATAATATTCTGAACTGTATCTGCTTTATTACTGTATGAGATGGAGGTGAACCACTGATTTCAAGAGAGTTTCATATCTGTAATGTCATTTCTGTATCACTTTCAGATTGGGAAAATTCACTGTTTGTATTTCATGAAACTAATTGAATCATTCGCATACTGTGCTCATCCCTCCTTCCCTCCCCCCTGTTCTCCTAGTTATTTTTATCACTCCAGCTTGTGTGTAGTTTTCCTTCCTGGCTCGTGTCTCTCTCTCCCCTCCTTGCTAGCTTGTGTTTGTTTGACATTGTTTGTGGGCTAGAAAGAAACGTCTGTTTATCCTCTATGTACTTTAAAAAAAGCTCCCTGCTAAGAATATCTCCTCCACAAACCCAGAAAATTCTGAGTGATTAGAGCCGTGGCGGATGCGAGGGCGCGCTCCGTGAGCACGGGCCCGATTAATGAGTCTGAGATTGGCTGGATTACAGTGTTTTTGTGAAAGGACGAGCGTGGGGTTTATCTGTCAGATTAATTTCAGTATGGCAGAGTAATCACGCCAGCATCTGATCACCTGAAAGCTATCTGACAACTTTGTTTCAACACACCTGGTGTTTGTTCTCTCTGTCTTTCTCTCTCAGCCAAGATTTATTGGCATGACTGTAAAGTTTTGCCAGTCCATTATTTTCACAGTACTTAAATACTGGTGTTCGAAATAAGAAAGCTACAGCACAGTATGTGTATTATTTGAAAGAAAAGCTTAAATGGAATGAAGAAAAATGTGTTCAGAGGTGGAGTGACCCCAAGAAGTATTTGAACACTTAAGCAGCACTCAAAAAACTTTGAATGCCATTGCATTAAACAACAAAATGTCAAACCAAGTGGCTTTTATTAAAAAGGAAAAACATCACAAGCAGTTTTCATGCAAGACATTTCACAGAATAGATGTTTGTGAGGTTCCTAATGGAAAAACAACTTTTTAAAGAAGCTAATACTTTTATTCAGCAAGGAAGGATGCATTAAATTGACCAAAAGTGACAGTAAAGTCATTAGAAAAAGATTTCAAATAAATGCTGTTATCAAAGAATAGTATATCATGATTTCCACAGATAATAATAATAACAAATGTTTCTTGAGGATCTGATAGCATACTGTAGGATGATTTCTGAGGGATCACGTGACACTGAAGACTGGCTGCTGAAAATTCAGCTTTACGTCACAGGAATAAATTACAGTTTAACATCAATTAGGGATTTTTTATTTTTTATTTTACTGTATTTTTTTTATCAAATGAATGTGAGCATAAAAGACTCACCTAAACATTCACAAAAAATCTTACCGCCCCCAATCATTTGAACTGTAATGTGCATTATTGTCCATGAATTTTTGTGTTCACTGTCACCAATAAATATGACCTATTTTTATGGCCTGGTAGCTAATATAATGCCCAATGTTATATTGTTTTGTGTTCATAGTTAAAGTAGCACCAGTCTTGAATTTCACGTTGATATTATTTACTTCCAGTATCACCCTAATCAGAATATTCTTGATAATGAAAAAAAAAAGCTAATATTGGATGATATTGATACGGTCATTGAAATACCCAAAATAAACACAAATAAACATATTGCTTACAGTGCATGACGTATGTTACGAACTGTCCCTCAGTTATGTTCTCTGTCTCTCGCTCTCTGTTTCTGAATGGGACAATGGTGTGACAGTCAGACTGAATCATTCATCCTTGTTCTGCTTCCTCATCTTGTTTTTCTTCCTCTCCTCTGGTGTCTGCAAAGCTGTACTTTTCTAATCCTTTCTCAGCTGCTCACCTGATCCTATTTTTGCTCTCTCTGAGTTTCCTCTCTCCTCTCATCCTTCCATCTCTTTTCACACTTCTGGCTGTCAGATAGCAGCTCAGAATGAATGTAGGTCCTTAGGCAACTACATGAGTTTGTGTCATCATTTTTAATCTTTCCTGTTTCATAGAATAGTTGAATGAAAGTTCATTTACTTTCCCTTATGTTGCTTCAAACCTTTTTTTTCCTTCACAAAACACAAAATATTGCATTAAGCAGAATGTTTATTCTGCTCTTTGAATGAAAATGAATAGAAACTGGGGCTGTTTGAGCTCCAAAAATGGTGAGGGGGGAGGGGGGGGGCAGCATGAAAGTATTATAAATGTAGTCCATACAAAGTCATGGCCTAATGGTTAGAGAGTCCAAAGGTCCAAAGGTTGCAAGTTCGAGTCTCAGGTCTGGCAGGAGTTCTAAGTGGGGGGAGTGAATAACCACCCTCAATACCACGACTGAGGTGCCCTTGAGCAAGGCACCGAACCCCCAACTGCTCACCGGGTGCCGCAGCATAAATGGCTGCCCACTGCTCCGGGTGTGTGTGTGCATTTAACTTTGGATGGGTTAAATGCAGAGCACAAATTCAGAGTATGGGTCACGATACTTGGCCTCACGTCACAACTCATGCATTATATTCCACTCTGAATTCAAAACATGAATGCTTTCTTATGCTTTCTCTCTCTGTAGGTCTGAAGGGTTCTTTGCAGAGGTTACAGTTGGAGTATGTGGATGTGGTTTTTGCCAATCGCCCCGACAGCAACACACCAATGGAGGGTAGGTGAGGCTTGGGCTCAAAGCAAAAGTCACTATGCTGATGCTTCTAGCTTTGCAAGTATTCTGAAATGTGTTAGAGGCAATTCGTAAAGCAATGCAAGCACTGTATGCATTGTGCTTATAGAACTGTTGCAAGAGCAGCTATAGCATTAGCATAAACTGTCAGCAAGTTTTCTCTTTACTGTAATAGCAGTGCAACAGTTTAAAGAGAGTCTTGCTGCTGAGCAAGTTAGTTAAAGCTGTTTTTTTGTTTTTTGTTTTTTTTTAAATCTAGCTATACCTGAATAAAAACATCCAGTATAGTGGCAGAGTTTTGAAGGAAACTCTAGTGCCCCCTAAAGGGTCTAATATTTGTTACCACCCAAGCAGTGCTAAAACACAGTTGAAGTATAGTTCAAAAGTTTGGGTTCGGTTTGATTTTATTTGAAATGTTTTGAATATATATTTGAATATATTTTAAAGTGAAATTTTTGTCATTTGTCATGCTCAAGCTGAATATTCAGTAGACATTACTTCAGTCACATGATACAGAAATCAATTCTAATATGTTGATTTGCTGCCCAAGAAACATTTCTTCTTCATTGCTGCTTAATATTTGTGTGGAATCAGGATCATTTCAGGAATCTTTGAAGAATTCAAAATCTTTAAATCTTTGATAAGTTCAAAAGAAAAGCATTTATTTGAAATAGTTTTTTGTGACATTATAAATGTCTTTACTGTCACTTTTGATCTATTTAATGCAGGGATTCTCAATTCTGGCCCTCGATGTCCAGGTTCCTGCAGAATTCAGCTCCAGCCTTGATTAAACTCACCTGCCTGTAACTTTCTAGTGATCCTGAAGACCTTGATTAGCTTGTTCAGGTGTGTTGGAGCAAAACTCTGCAGGAAAGTGGACCTCGAGGGCCAGAGTTAATGCGTAATGGAACGGTAGTGTATGTTTAGTGCATGACCCTACGCTTAAGGCGTTGGCAAAAGTCTCTTTTCGCATACTTCGTCCAAATTATGTCTCTGGCCTTAGTCTGTGTGTGTTACTGTGTGTATGTGTGTAAAACAGGATGTAGGGTGCTATTTCCATGCATCTCAGGAGGCCGTTTTTTCATAATCCCAGTCTCTCTCACTCCCTTTCGATTTCTGTGGCACTGCAGCGCTCAGGAAGTCTACTTCTTATACAGTCTGTCCATTACCATATCTGTCTTTCTCTCTATTTGACTCTCTCTCTCTTTCTCTCTCTGAGGGGGATTAGAGACTTGCCCATGGGGTACATAGTGTATTTTTAAGCTGCTCTTTGCCTGCTGTGTCTTCAAACTCCAGACCTTTCTCTCTCTCTCTCTCTCTCTCTCTCACACACACACACACACACACACAATCTAATACATATATACTACATATATACATGTATCTAAATGAGGAGATACCACTTATATTGTTTTTATGTGGAGTATTTTATTTCATCCCCAAATGTTCCAAAGAGAGGTTTCATTAGATTTAGCTATCTTTTGGGGACAAATTTGTTCGTAAACCCACACACACCTGATTTCTTCCATTGGACTACGTTAGGGTTTTTCCTGTCTGTATGAGCGAGTCTTATCAACACGTAAACACATTTAACATCAGGGTTACAAGCCAGAAAAGTAATGCATAGACTTCCTACAGTGTGCGGATAATCTCAAGAGGACTCTCCATACAAATCGGAGCTTTAAAGCCGTGGTGGGGGAAAAGCAGAAGATCTAATAAAGTAAAGCGTTTAATCATCGTTCTTCCATCGAGGCTGGAATGATTTTAATCCAAATTGATGTGCAATGTGTTCTTGGCACGTACAGTTAAATCCTCGTGGGAAGATAATGATAGTAGGGTATTTTAATAAAAGAACATTTTGGTACTGAACTGAGAACAAAATTTCACTACCCATGGCCTCCCTGGAGACTTGTTAATGTGTTTGCCATGTTGTCGCTGAGCTTTGTGAGATAGACATTAGACCATCAATGTGATGCTGGTCCTGATATCTTAGTACTGTATATGGTCTTTAAGGAAAAATACCTCAGTTTTATTCAAAGTCCCAAACTGAGAAAAAAAAATGCAATTAGTGTAGTTGCTGATATTTATTTGACCTAAAATTAAGATGAAATCTTTAGAAAACTTTATAACAGTAGAAATAGTGGATAGAATTTTGCACAGACATGGTTATAAAGATTATATCGTTTTGGTGCAGTGCAGTACCCTATAGCCTTTCATTTTCAGTGCATGAGTGTAAATGTGATTTTGTTCACTTTTTACAAACTGAGGGAAATACTGTAATTATATTCTATGGTAATTGAAAGTATGCCATGGATGCTGTTAAATAGAACGTAATTTGTATTGAAGAACAAACAGATCACTTTTAGGTCACGTTCATTATTTAATGAATACAGCTTTGCTCTATAATGCCCTCATGGCCTGTAATATTTGTTGGTGTTTTAATAAACACCAAACACATATATGTGTTTATTAGTGTTTATCTGATATTGTAGAGTAGACTAAGTATCTATTGGCTGTTTCCACAAACCTCAAATGACCTATTTGTGTTTGAATCATCCACATCAGTCTATACTAGAGATATTAAAGCCACAAATCAAAATCATACAGCACACTGTTTCTCTGTTCCCACACACACAAATCAAATCAAGCTATCATATGACACAACTACATACAGCACTGAATGACTAATACCTTATTTAGAAGTCCTGTGGTGGTACCAGGATGCTTTCTAAACTTGACTGAGTTTGCTAAGCATTATGGGTAATGATTAGGCATAATTCTGCTGCTGTTTAGAGCACTTACAGTATATCTTGTCTATATCTTGTCTACAGTGTAATCGTCGTCTTTTGACCTTTTATTCATCAAAGAATAAAATGTATCACAGTTTCTACAAAATATAAGGTAGCACAACTGTTTTTAACATCGAGAGAAATGTTTCTTGAGCAGCGAATCAGCATATTAGAATGATTTCTGAAGAATCATGTGACACTGAAGATTGGAATGCTGCTGAAAATTCAGCTTTGCATCACAGAAATAAATTACATTTTAAAGTATATTAAAATAGAAGATAGTTAATAAAAATAGTAATAATATTTATATTTCAGAATATTACTGTTTTTACTGTATTTTTAATCAAAGCCTTGGTGAGCATTAGGGCGATACCTTGAGTTCGATACCGGTTCCTGAACGATACTTTTTTCAATACCAATTTTATGAAATCAGTTTTAACAATATTACATTATTTCTAAAAACTTGGGTTTTATTTTTTTCAGCTTGTTGACACTGATACAGACTCAAAGCCTCATCTCCTGAGACACTGCACAAAGGAACAAAATATATCCAACACAATAAATCAGTGCAAATAATTTTAATAAAGCTCAAATAGTTTTCAGTTTACACTAGTGTTTGTTTTAAAACGCATAGCTCAGACAGAATCTTCATTTCTATTCATTTATTCTAGGTTGTTAAAGACTTCAAGAAATTGAAAATCTTTATCCACTTTCATAAGTGGGTGTTTTATTTTCTTTCACCATACGTTTTATTGTTATTAAATTCTGTGTTGTAGTATGTTTAATTATTTGAATGCATAAAAACTAAGTTTATTCAAATTTATTCTTAAAATAGCCTTATGAAATGTTTTATTTTTCCTCAGAAATTCTGTGTTCTGTATCTGGTTTTCAAATGAAGGCATAAAACATTAATTTCATTTATCTTTTAAATGATTGAAAATCAAACTTTATTTATTTTGGCAATCAAAATTTTACTATTAAAATTAAAACATGGAAGAAATGTTGTGTGATCATTACTTTAAAAAAAATATAAAGTTTTAATAATTTTAATAGTAGCCTAGTAGTCGCAGTATGTGCACTCTGCTGAACAATATTAATATATTTCTGCCGCAGTGTCTTCCAAGTTAAACCGAACTTTTATTTTGACGGGTTGCCGTGAATACCTTTACAGTTCTGTGTGTGTATGATATGACGCTAGTTTTACTCAAATCAAATGGTAAAATGCTCATGGAGTTACTCTCAGAGCAGTTCTGGAGATGTTGTCCATGTGTTTATGTCCTCATTTAGACGGCAGACGCTGAAATCACCGCGAGCGTCACGCGCGCTTCAGTCTGTGTGTAATAAACACAACGGCGCGATATAGAGAGCAGACTGCTCTGTACGCTTTCGAATCGCTCTCGCGGATGTCAAACACTGATCGATCTGCGCCGCGTCGCTTCTAGTCAAACACACCTAGTGCCAAGAACTTATTGCCTCACTGACGTTGATGAGATTAACCCCTTAGGTATCGAAATTTGGTATCGAACGACAAGACGTTTTTCGATACTCGGTGGTATCGAGGCAATTCGGTCGGTGCCTAAAAAGTATCGAACTCGATACCCAGCCCTAGTGAGCATAAGAGACTACTATAAAAAAGTATGAAAAAATAATTTTAAAAAATCGTACCTAACTTTTGAATGGTAGTTTATATGTGCTTTAAACCTGAACAAATACGGTAAAATAAACCAAGCAAAGTTGTGATTGAGCTTGAAAGACTGCAACTGCTCGACCGACCAAATGCTGAATGTGAATGGATGATTTCTGTATTTTTTTCCTACATTTTTTTGTTTGTTTGTTTTCTATAACAATAATTAAACTTGATTTATCAAAGATACAAATATTTTTTGGGGAAGTTGCAATCAAAATCCACTCAAAAATCAGAGGGGACATGTGGGCATGACGCATCTGCACTCGCACGCTGCAGCCTACGCGCTGCAGAAACCCCAGACATCCACATTACATTAGATTAATACTTTAGGGTTCTGCTGTTCAGATGTTCCATCAGAACTGAGCTGGAGTCCTCAGTCTCTCGTGAGAAGAAACTCTACGATGGTTTGCTGAAGAACTATTAATTTTTATTCACACTGACATGTGCCTCTGGCTTCCTGTGTTTTTGTCTGGCTCTCTCTTTTCTTGAGCAGATGTATTGTTGTGCTTTGCTGACGTTCACTTGGTTTTTTCTCCTCCATTCTCACCCACACACTCACATTTCTCTTCATTCGTACAGAGTTCGTAATGAGAGAGTGGGTGTGGGCTTTCATTTTCATTATGTACTGAGGTAGATTTGGCTGCTGTTTTCTACTCTTCTGTTCTTTTTTAATCTCCTTTCACCTTCTCTTGCCTTTTTCTTTCATAGAAGTTCTTTTGTTTCTCATGTTCATACATTGAGCCATAGCCTTGGTTTCACAGATGGTATAAGGATTGGACTATGATCTGCCTACTTACACAGGAAAGACCTGACTGACATAACGTGTAACTGACAACAGTTTTGTTTTAATGTGCCATTTAGGTGCTGGGATTTCTGAAATATCACAAAAACAGACTGGCGTAAATTAAAGGAATAGTTCACCTGACAGTGAAAATTCTGTCATCATTTGCATACAAAAAAATATGAGATGAGAGGAAAACCTATATCTCAAAACATTTGCATTCTCTCACAAAACATTGGTGTTCCCCAAAGAAACTTGGTGTTCTCTCCCATAAAACATTTGTGTTCAATTGACCCTTTGCAAAGACCCCCCCCCCCCCCCTTAGTTACTGTTGCTATGTCCGACAAGCCATGCCGTTCTCACACCACGCATCATGTTCTCACGCAGTGAAAAATACATTGTGGAGCAAAGAGGACACTGACAGTGTGCCAACAGACAAGACAGAGCAGGTTACTTTTGGTATGAAACAAAGTCTCAGCTTTCAAATTTTGTCATTTTTTTAAGAAATTCAAACAATAAATACAGTTTTGTGGCTCTTTAATGTGATGTGACAGATCGTGTAGCGTCTCAGTTCAAGCGGCACATAAACTGATCATCTCTTCCTCTTTTATAGCGTGAAATAAACATGAATGAACATCAGAAGGTATCTTGTTTCAATGCGGAAAGATGTCAATACTGTACACAGCATTTTTCCAGTCCACAGACGTTAATCTACTCTCATGTCTGGTTTGTTTGTTAGACAAAATGGCACATTTGGTGTTATGATTGGTCATATCGCCTGTCAATCTGCGTTCCTCTGAGAAACTTTGCGTTCTCTCGCAAAATATTTGGACTCTCCTATAAAAGAATTGTGTTCTTTCACAAAACATTTGCGTTCCTCTGAGAAACTTTGCATTCTCCTGAAAACATTTGTCTTCTCTTGCAAAATATTTGTTTTTCGCAAAACAAGAGATACAGGCTAGCTAATTTTTTTTTTTTTTTTTTTTTGCCACTAACCTGGAAAACTTTGGCAAATCCACTATTTTATCCTCAAATGTGCTTATTATATCAACACCAGTATCTTGTAAACACAATTTTGCTTGTAGGCGGACTGAAAAAAAAAACACTACATGTCTTTACTCCCAGAAGGTGCCAGCCAATCATATTACAGCCTGCTCGACCGAGTAAGTGCTTTCCAATTTTTGTGCAATATGTATCAGACAGGCAGGGAAGGGACTTGGTCCTCAGGCGTGCCATTTGATGAGACTAGGGCAGCCCTGCGACACCGCTCTCAGATGAAGAGCGTCCCACAGACATCACTCACTGGTGGCATGTGTAGTGAAGGTGAAACGCAGAGTCAGTGGACACACAACAAAGCCCAGATCATAGCAGAGTAATGGCCAGAGTAAAGCACCTGGAGTCAAAACACTGATGAGACAGAGAAATGCAGCTCTTCGCATATGAAAATCTGAATGATGAAGCAATAAAGCAGCTTTATGAGCTCATGATGTAGGCGTTTTCGAGTGGATCTGGTACTCGTTGCTCTGGTACTGAACTGAACACAGAACAGCAGTAAAGGTCTGTGCTGATAATGATGCAGAACAGTAATGCCTTGAGGATGTCAGAACAGATGGTGTTCCCGTTGGCTGCAGAGTAGCGCTCTGTCAAACGTATACACCAACATCAAGCGTATGACGACACAAACACTGTTGTCTGTTCACATTATGCATGGTCTCATTGATAATCATAGGTGTTTTGTCCAAAATGTATGGTTCTAGCATCCATACATTACTGTTCAAAGGTTTGGGGTTGGTTAGATTTTTTAATTGTTTAAAAAAAAAGTCTCTTATACTCATTTAGACTGCATTTATTTGATCAAAAAGATGATATTGTGAAATAATAAAAATAACAGTTTTCTCTTTTAATATATTTTAAAATGTACTTTATTCCTGTGATGGCAAGCTGAATTTTCAGCATCATTACTCCAGTCTTCAGTGTCACATGATCCTTCAGAAATCATTCTAATATGCTGATTTGGTATTATTTTATCAGTTGTGCTACTTAGCATTTTTGTCATGACAATTTTCTTTTTGATGAACACAAAAAGTTTAGTAGAACATTATTTGAAATAGAAATCTTTTGTAACATTATAAATGTCTTTACTGTCACTTTTGATCAATTTAATGCATCCTCACTGAATAAAGTGCACATATATGTTTGCATGGACACTGAAACGTAAGCATTTTATATATAAAAAACTTGGGTCGTACGAATATTATGAATAAATTTAGTTCATAAAATATTGAATTCATAGATTACTTAATGTACAAAGCCATCATATTTATTTAACACATTTACCTAATGTTTTCATTCTGTTCTGTGTGATTACATAATTTTACCTAACTTAAAAATGTTGAAAGGAAAGGGAATTCTGTCATCATGTATTTAATATGTAATAGTAATTTAACTATGTAAATTTAATTAATTAATTAATTTTTAATTATTTATAATTTATAGTTTAATTTATAATCATAATTATTATAAATTACAGTATAATTATAATTTTAGTTATTTATATATTTATTTACACACTTAAAGTAATTTATTTTTAGTTATTGGTAATTTATTTATGCAAAATGTTATACATTTTGTAGATTTTGTGTTTGTTACACATCAGCGTTTAACAAAATGTACAAAATGTAATATATGAACATCAAACACTAAGATCGGGATGCTAACAGGAAGATAACACTCATCGCTGGGTTTATTGGCATGCAAACTGCCCACGCCTCTAAAAAAGGGTTTTTAAATATATTACATGTTTTTGAAAAAAAAGGATGATGGTCAAAACAGATGGATAGTTAAATTCCTCTTTGTAAAATTCCACTAGATGATAAAAACACAAGTCCTGGTATTGGGCCTTCATCTGTGTGTTAACGTTCAGTATAACCCTCCTCTCTTAAACACTGTCGTGTGGGCCATTATCCTTATTGTAACTCATTGAGCAAAATGGATCTGCTCACCAGATGAGAGCATTTTCTTAAGGGTAAAGTTGGGTTAACAAGGCCTTCATGCCCATTTGTGATTCTCGGATGAGGATTCCTGCCATTGCCTATTTGCATGTGCTTTTAGCACTCAGTTCACTTAAGCCAAGGAATTATGCTAATCAGATAATGGTGCAAACACAGCCCCGAAAATAGTGCTGATAGCAGTTTGCACTGGACTATTCTCCAGGTTACGGGAAGGTTCTGAACTGTAGGATGCCAGTGCTAATAATACTTATAAAATAATAAATGAATTAAACTTTTTAATGAATTAAGGACAAAATATTTTACGTGTAAACAATGTGTAAATAATGGAAAAATATTTTAATTCGTTAGTATGTTTGGAATACTTTGGGATGAATAAAATTGTGCTGCCACGCTTGAATATACAATACAGATCATTTTAAAATGATAAATAAAACTTGTTTAGTGAGATGTAGAGCTGTTGTGTCAGTTTGACTTACAGCTGAAGTGCTTCTCATCTTTAATCCTGTTAATTCAGACCACTGTGAAATAGCTTCAGCTCTTTTGCATTATTAGCGTTATCCTTTGTGCAACTCTGTCAGTGTTGCCAGATCTCACAGGAAAAACATGCAGCCTGTTCTGACAACACAGTCTCAAAATAAGCCTTCCCAAAACATGGCCAAATTGGCTAAATATGTTTGCCCTTTCAGGGGGGAATTGCTTAATTTAATCTGATTTATTCTAGCATTTGGTTAGAATAAGTTGATTTTTACAATTCAGGGACCCTCTGTAAATAGAGATTTATTTTATTTGTAACACTGCAGAATAACTTTAATAACATGTTGACATTGTTTCTTAGTTATATCCTTTACCATGTGCCGGACAGCTGTGTAATGATGCAAGTAATGTCTTTTCCGTATAGTTTACTGTACAACTGGATCTGTAAATCAGTTATTCAATTGTAAGTGCAAAAATATGCATTATCTGAGTTCCCATACTTTTAAATGACTTAATCAAATACAAGCCCAAAGTTGCTTAACAAGCAGAGATGTCAACACAGCACAAGGATAGGACGTAAACAGTGCCATCTAATGGTGACCAGACACAACTGGTCACAGTGGCACAGTGGATCTATATAGCAACAGTCCAATCTTGGCTGATATTTTTGTCTGTACGTGTGTTTTGTGTTTTAGAGATAGTGAGAGCCATGACGCATGTCATTAACCATGGCATGTCCATGTACTGGGGCACGTCACGCTGGTCAGCGATGGAGATCATGGTGAGTATAGAGAGGAAAAACGACTGTATCTAAACACATTTTAAAGTAGACAAAATTGCATTAGTTTTTAGGACTTTTATATAGAGAATTGATCAATTTATTGATAATTTATAATATTATTATTTTCATTATTGTGGGTTAAGAAAATTTAATTAAAGAAGTTTTAAGGATGTTTAGATATATTTAATAAACAACAACACAAAAAACTCAATGTGTGTTTACATCTTTATTCATGAACTATATTAAAATCATTCTTTTCTCATTTTTGCCATCTCTTTCTCCCCCTATAGGAGGCGTATTCTGTAGCGAGGCAGTTTAATCTGATTCCTCCTGTGTGTGAACAGGCCGAATATCATTTATTCCAGAGGGATAAAGTGGAAATGCAGTTGCCGGAGCTTTATCATAAGATTGGTAAAAACAAACACATATTGTATATACACCTGAACACACATAATTAAAATATGATCTCTGAAACAGCTTAAAAACACAGTCTTGCACCGCAGGTGTTGGAGTGGTTTCCTGGTCTCCTCTAGCCTGCGGCATCATCACAGGGAAATATGAAAACGGCATCCCAGAATCCTCCAGGGCCTCTTTGAAGGTACTTTAAAGGAGTAGTTCAGGCAAAAAATGAAAATGTGCTGAAAATGTACTCACCCTCAGGCCATCCAAGATGTAGTTGAGTTGATTTCTTCGTTAGAATAGATTTGAGGAAATTTAGCATTACATCACTTGCTCACCAGTGGATCCTCTGCAGTGAATGGGTGCCGACATTAACATAACAATAATCATCAAGTAATCCACAAAACTCCAGTCCATCATTTAACATCTTGTGAAGCAAAAAGCTCAGTGTTTGTAAGAAACACATCCATCAAGGCATTTTAAATTTAAATAGTTGCTTCTGGCCAATCAGCTGTTTGGACTTTCATTCTGACGGCACCCATTCCCTGCAGAGCATCCATTGATGTAATGCTAAACTATGTTCATTTTTGCATGAACTGTTCCTTTAATACTGACTGTCATGACAGACACATAATTTCCTCAAGACATAAGAATTGATATCTGTTGATTAAACTGATATATATCCAATTGAAATAGTGCCAGATTTCTGTACAAAACCAGCTATACTCAACAGGAGAACAAAGCTGAGTTAAATAGGACAGTCTGACACTGAATGAAGTGATTGAGGAGCTCATATAGTTCAGCTAGTATACAGCGATGTCAGGGGAGGTTTGCTGTGCTTGTCTAACTCTCTCTCTTTCTCTCTCTGCAGTCGTACCAGTGGCTGAAGGAGAAGATTCTGAGCGAGGATGGCAGAAAGCAGCAGGCGAAGCTTAAGGAATTGACCCATATAGCTGAGAGGCTCAGCTGTACCCTGCCACAACTTGCCATCGGTAGGTCAAAAGAACTTTTTCACATGAACTGTCACAAAGTGACATTTCTGTCAGTAAAATACTGAATTTCTGCTTTTATGCACATTTCCTGACTGAGAAACAAACCTTGACATTAATCCACAGGGCTTTGAAGTCACCAAATCTGAGAGTTGAAAAAAACGACTTACTTAATTACTTACTTAATGAAAAACAAATTTGGCATTTTTTAGCTGGAAGCAATTTTATGATACGGAAAGCCTTGATGGTGACTATTTTTTCAGTTTTAATATGTGTTTTAATAAATGTGGTGGGGTAATATTCTATTCAAAAACGATTCTTTATTGAAATAAGGAAATAGTAATTATTTTTATTTTGTTTTATTTATTATTGTAGTTTTATTTTTGATTATTATTTATAATAATAATAATAAATATTTTCTTAAAAATATGTTCATATTATGTTTTTAATTAATTTTATTTATTGTGTATTTTTAAATAGTCAATAATTATTTAAATTTTGTTTTATTTATTTATTATTATTAATAATAATAATAATACATCTTATGAAAATCATTTTTGTTTGTATAAACTGTTTTTAATTAATTTTTTGTGTATTTTTTTCAGTGTAAACAGTTTGGTGAACAAAAAATATTTTGGAAAAAAAAAAAGAAAAAAAGAAGCCTGTACTGTTAAAAAACCTCCTGTAGAAAGAGTCCTTACAGTAGCATTTGGCTGCAGCACCCGTTCAGAATCTTACCAGCTCATTTGAGATTCCCGTGATTCACTGGCTTGAAACTTTCATACATGTAGGACTAAATGACAGATTCCTCATGAATCTATTCTCTGTGTTCCTCTGTAGCCTGGTGCCTCCGTAATGAAGGAGTGAGTTCTGTTCTCCTGGGGACCTCCAACCCTGCACAGCTCACTGAGAACCTGGGGGCGATACAGGCAAGAGATTTATTAAAACATCTCAAACACACTCGCACACTGTGGAATCACTGCCATCCCACAAACTCTGGTGGCCTGTTACAGCTCTGTGCTTTTATCTCTTAACACCTATCTTCTGAATCTCACATGGTTAATTTACATTTAAAACATCAAAAACGGGATATTGCTTGATGTTATTTTTATGTGCCAAGGCAAAATTTCACACACTGATAAGAGATCCAACTAAACCAGCTTCAGATAAAGATGGTTTTGCGTAGTTTCTAGCTTGACGAAATGGTTGGACTAGCATTTAGACATAGTCTTTCTCAACCAGGGGGCCCTCAGAAAACTTCTAAGGGGGCTTCAAGATGACTTAAAAATATTTAGATGAAACAAGCATTAAAATAAGCTAAAACAACTCAAAATTAAGATAATTTGAATTCATCCAATGTGTTTTAGTAATTAGATCTACATTCTCGCTGACAGGTTCTTCCAAAGATCAAAAAAAAAAAAAAGTTTACAAAGGGTTTGGAAAAGAACGACGAGGAGAAAATTTACAGTATATTAATATTTACTCAATTTGTTTTCCGAAAGGTGATTCTCATGTTAGTTCGTCAGTGGCAATGAGGAATCTTCAGATCTCTGATCTGCATTGCTTCCACCCCGTGTCTCCATCATCAGCCCATGGGTCTCCAGTGTTGGAGAGCTCTCTGCTCAGACAGCTCATGTGTACTGCTCCAGAGAAGAGAGGCACAGCTCTCACCATCAACCCAAATAAAGCTGTCCTGTCCATTAACTGCACCACATTACAGGTATCTGACGATTGTTTCCATCAAAGCTGTTTTTTTTCTTCAACAAAAGCCACATTCCACCACATTATTTTAGTAGTAGGGATTCTTTGTCTGGACTTTTAGCTGCACACCTATTCTTTGAACTATTGAGTGATTATTTTAATTATTTATTGATGTCATCTCTTTTTGCAAGGTTTCAGATGCAAATGAGCATGCTTGTAAGCTGTTTGAGTGTGGATACAGTGATTTGATCGGCCGGAAGCTGACTTCTCTCCTAAGAGCCAATCAGATGCTAGAGGAAGTCCTGAAGGAGGAGACTCTGGATTCTGATGGAAAGCTAGTTGCTATTTCTGCAAAAGTGGTATGAAACACTGTGGTTAATGAAACAATAATTCACTTAGCTGTCATTAAATTATTTCACGAGTCATGAATATTTAATTTCTTCCACACTGCATGTTTTGTCCGTGGCTCTGATCTCTGCTTTCCTGTGCGGGATGTGAGCATCATTAATTAAATCATGGTTCTGGATCATTCTCTCCACAGGTGAGCGCATTGAGTTTGACCGGAGCGGAGTTTCCTGTGTCTGTGTGGCTTCAGATACCGGAGCAGCTGCAGCATATCTTAGAGCTCCTGCTGGAGCGAGTGGAGAGAATCACAGCACACGTGACTTTCACTCAAAATGTGAGACTCATTCCCTTGCAGCTAATTGTGCACTGAAAGGTTAACCTTATGTATAAAGTTAAGCATTTGTAAGCATAATTCGATTAATTTAATTAAGCTTATATTGATATTATACTATAAAAATCAACAGAATGTAACTGTTGATTTCAAAATTTTGACATCAGTAAGATCAGCATATTAGAATGAATTCTGAAGGATCATGTTACACTGATAACTGGAGTAATGGCTGCTGAAAAATCTGCTTTTCCGTCACAGGAATAAATTACTTTTTAAAATATATTAATATAGAAAACGGTTCTTTTCAATTGTAATTACATTTTTCAGTATTTCTATTGTGTTTTTACAAATACAATAGATGCAGCCTTTTCAAAAACATTTTAAAAAAATCTTACTGACCCCAAACTTTTAAACTGTAGTGTACCTTTAAAGAAAATTGTTTGTAAAGCTGTTGCTCAGTTGGCCAGAAAAGTTTTAGCTCCTCCTTCTGTTTCATCAGGGCGGAATCCTCAGTTGTGATGCCACTTTTGCCCATCTTTATGGTTACCACACTGCTGAGGAGATGACTGGCCTGTCAATCATGTCTCTGATGCCGTCACTTCAGATCCCCTTCCATTGCAGGACTCCCAAGGTCACAATGTTTTTTTTTTCAGCTTTATTTCAATTCATAAATGTATATACTGTGCACCTTAACATAGCTTGTTTCTTTACTTTTGTGTTTCAGGTGTTGCGTGTTCAGAGATTGCATGTGCAGGCCAGGTCTGGTTTGGTGGTGCCAGCATGTGTCCGTCTGCAGGCTGCTGTTTCCTGTGGAAGATCACCTCTGCAGATTAAAGGATCAGCACATCCAGAACCTTCACGACAGACCAACCAAACTCCTTCAGGTCAGTCCTCACCCTTTCACTGCAGTGCATGCAGTTTTATAACTCATAGTTGCTTCAACAGACTAAAGTCACACTGACATCGAAAATAAAAAATATGCAGACTTCCTAACTGTGAATCAGATTTCTGTATCTGTAGGAATTTATTTATAGCCCAGAGCCACTAGTTAAAGTGACTTTCCAATATTTGCTCGTGCATGTAGAAAATCTGTTTTCATTGAGATTCTTGTTTCTTGGTATTTGTCCAATCTAATTAGCTTAGTTGCTGATGAATTAAATTAGATGTAATAATGGAAAAAGAAGACGAGGCCACCAAAGAAGAAGATGGCTCGACACAATCATAACAACATTGAACATGCCAATAACGGAATTGAAAGAAGCGGTGAAAGACAGAAAGGCGTGGAGAATGATGATCCATAGAGTGACCGATAGTCGGCTACGACTGAACGGATAATCATCAATCATCAATAAATTTAAATTGCTATTGATTTCAGTGTGATCACTGCAGTGTACTCTTGTCCTGCAGGTGGTAAATCAGGTGCGGGTGGTGTCCTGTCCCCCAGCGCAGATGTGCTGTACTCTGGGTCAGTGTGTGTGTTTGCTCCCAGTAGCTGCCTCCTGACGCTCCTGCCCAATGGCACCATTCACAGTCTCAACAACCCCTTCAGCTCTCTGCTGCTCGGATACAACAGCAGTCAGCTGCTCGGAAAGGTACAGATCAAAATCAGAATGAGCTTTATTGCCAGGTATGTTTACTCATTTGTTTTCGTGACAGAAGCTTCCACAGTGCAACAGAATGACAGTGACAGAACAAAAACCCAGATAATAAAAGAATGAGAATAGAACAATTAAATAAGGAATAACAATATACAAATTGAAATTTGTATGTACAGTACAGGTATATTACAATAGACAGTTTTATACGTACAGGTATATTATGTACAAATTTGAAATGTAGACTAAGTATGTGTGTTGGATAAATAAGTGTATAAATAGTGTTGTGTGTTCCACAATTATTGTGAAGTGTTCATGTGATGGATTGCCTGAGGGAAGAAACTGTTCCTGTGCCTGGCCGTTCTGGTGCTCAGAGCTCTGTAGCGTCAACCAGACGGCAGCAGTTCAAAGAGGGAGTGTGCTGGATGTGAGGGGTCCAGAGTGATTTTGCCAGCCCTTTTGCTCATAAGTACAGTTCTTGGAGAGTGGGGAGGGTTGTACCAATGATTCGCTCAGCAGTCCAGACTACCCTCTGTCTTCTGAGGTCAGATTTGGTAGCTGAGCTGAACCAGACAGTTATTGAAGTGCAGAGGATGGATTCAGTGATGGCGGAGTAGAACTGTTTCAGCAGCTCCTGTGGCAGGTTGAACTTCTGCTATGAGACATTCTAGATGCTAGATGCTATGAAACATTCCCTTGGGATTTGTTACGTTTGTATAACTCTCTTTTAATGAAAAGTTTTAGTTGATCCAATTTGATTTATCTAGTCCAACCAGTGTTATTTGAGTATTATTGATGTACAGTTTTTATTAATATTTTCAGTTAGCTTTTTCAGTTTATTTTAATGTAATTTTTTAGTACTTTTGTTATGTGCTTTTGTTTCAAATTTTAAAATATTTCAATTATTTTTATTATATTTGTTTTTATTTCAATTAACACAAACATTATAATAGTTTTAGTTAACGACAACATTGAATCCAATGTTTCCAAGCTAGTTTACATGCTGACAGCAGGCCTGTGCATCTGTGTGTAGAATGTCACATACCTGATACCAGCGTTTTATGAGCGAGTTCGTGCTGCGGACCGAAGCAACCACCCTACCTCTCATCCACATGATCCATCCAGCCCCTCTGACAGATGCACAGGTACAGAGATGTGATGTGCTTTAAGGATACACACACTTTAGCTTGTGATGCTGTGCTAATGTCCCCTCACTTCCTGTCTGCCTACTTCTCAGACCCCTGTAGATGTTCTGCTAGTGCTAGCTGTCGCCCTACTGATGTTCTAACCCTCTCTACTGACATGCTCACAACTAAGGAAAATCAACAGGAGACATGTAGTGAGTTCCTTCTCTTATTGCTCCACACACACAGTGTATTGGATTATATTGCTGTCACTTAAATATTTCATTTATTTTTGTAACAACAGGTTTTTCTTTTTATTTATTTATTTTTGCACGCCATAACTTGATTTATGGCTAATTGAATGATATGTGCAGATCCAAACACAGTGCTTGCTGGTGACAGTGTGATGGTGCATCTAGCCATGTGTCGGAAAGTAGGTCTTGTGAAAGGGAAGAGGATCTTCAATGGGACAAGCACTAAACTGGAGAAGGAGATCAGTGTCCTATCAACCATGACCTCACCTGCTGTCATCTCCACACCACTGAATGGGTTAGATATTCCACTAAAACCTCTCATTTCTTTTTTTTTTTCTTTCTTTATTAAAATGCACAATTTAAGAGTAAATTGCATTTCGGGATGTCAGAATGTTTTAATATTATTTAAATAATAAAATATATGGAATATTTTTTATTCAGTTTATTTTTTATACAATTTAATTATTGCAAATTAATGAGCTTTTTTTTTTTTTCTCCCACTTAACCTAAAAGTTTTTGTCTTTCTGTTCATAAAGCATGTTATAGCAGTGTTGTTTTAGTATCATATTATTCTAGTTTTTATTAATATTTTCAGTTCTTATTTTTATGTATTTTCCCTTTCCGTTTCAATTTGTTCAAATTTTATTTTATTAATTAGTAATTTTATTTAATTTTTTTTCATTAAATTTTTAAATTTCTATATTAAATTTTATTAGTTGTATTTATTTTAGTACATCAACTAAATGGAAATGAGAAATGTTGCCTTGACAATATAGATGGTACAGAAAAAAGAAAATGGATGACAAGTGCAGATTGTCATTATTTATCATCATTCATCATTCTCTCTGTTGTTCTCAGGTTGGATGACACTACAGAGCTTTGTGAGCAAGTTGTGGATGTGACTGCTCGAGAGTCTGAGTCTGACTCTGCCAACTCCACCACCGCTCTGCTACAGACCTTTGCTCTGGTGGAGTCCCAGGAAGTCCACAAAACCTGCCTCTCCACTACTGTCTCTCCTCATTGTGGCCCATCAGAGCAGCTCTTCGCTGGGCGAGATGCCCCCAAGGCCCCGAACTCAGACCGTGCAGAAGCTCCAGTAATGTCCTGTAACTCTGTGCCACATTCAAAACCTCCCACAAAGGCCTGCCAGTGTTTAGAGAAAGCTCAGCTTCAGGATTCCAGCTTTGAGGTGATTTCCCTGGGCAGTCTGGGTTCATCGTCTGGGTTCTGCGAGCGGCTTGTGGGCGGCTCTGGTCCTGAAAAGTTAGATGAGTCTCAGCAGGGACGTCAGCTAGAAGAATCGGACAGCACCTTTCTGGATTTGAACTCTAATGGAGATGTCATTGTTCATGCCATGTCAGAGATGGACCTGAATGACAGTGTTGAGATCCCAAACGCCTCTGCAGATCTTAACCATTCGCTTACCTCATGTGACACCGCTGAGCTCCTTCGAACCCCTTCACCCTTCATTGTGGAGTCCGACCCTGAAGCAGAAGCTCAAATCTGCCCAGAGCGAGAGACAACGCAAAAACCTGCCCCATCACCACAAGAGCAAGAACAACAAACAAGCCCTCAGCAGAAAGCTCTAGAGCAACTGCCCAAAAATCATGTAACCAAACTTCGGGAACAGTGGAATTCCTTTTCAGAACATGCTGTCGGCCGTGTTCTGGATCTCCGGAAGGGTGGAATTCTGTTGCCAGGCGACACTCCTGCCACCTCCACTCCTAAGAAGGTGAAGGCGAACTCTTCCATTCCAGAGGGCAGGGTTCATGTGACCTGCTACAACAGAGATGGAACACCAATCGGTATGTCAACTGAGTCCCTGTTGTAATTATACAGGGACCAGTAATGACCATTTTGTATCAGATTATATAAGGAATGGTTAATATTGTGAAGACCTTTAAAAAGGAGGAATTGTAGCTAAATATGTAGTTGGCCAACAAGTCCATAGAAAAATGTATTGGATAGCAGATTAATAATACTAATAATATATACACTGCTGTTCAAAAGTTTTGAGATCAGTAAGAATTTTAATGGAGTCTCTTCTGCTCATCAAGACTGTATTTATTTGATCAAAAATACAGAAGAAACTGAAATAAGATTGCAATTTCTAATATTGGTTTCCTATTTTAATATGCTTTAAAATATAGTTTATTTCTGTGATGCAGCACTGAATTTTCATCAGCCATTACTCCAGTCTTCAGTGTCACATGATCCTTCAGAAATCATTCTAATATGCTGATTTATTATCAGTTTTGTGCTGCTTAATATTTTTTTGGATTTTTTTCTTTGAATAAAAAGTTAAAAAGAACAGCATTTATTCAAAATAGAAATCTTTTCTAACAATATAAGTCTTTATTATCACTTTATCCATTAACACATCCTTGCTGAATAAAAGTATTAATTTCTTTTAAAGAAAAAGGAACATTCTGATGCCAAACTTTTGGATAGTAGTGTATATTGTAACACACAATTTCTATTTTGAATAAACAGTTATTTTTAACTTTTTGTTCATTAAAGAATCCTGAAAAAAGTATCTCAGATTCCGAAAAATATTAAGCAGCACAACTGTTTCCAACACTGATTATAAATCAGCATATTAGAATGATTTCTGAAGGATTATATGACACTTATAAGGCACTTATTTAAGGATTATATGATGCAGAGTAATGACGCTGAAAATTCAGTTTTGCTTCACAGGAATAAATTATATTTTAAAATAGAAATCTTATTTTAAGTTGCAATAATTCACAATTTTTTTTTTTTTTAATCAAATAAATACAGCTTTGAGCATAAGAAACATCTTTAAAAAAAACATTAAAAATCCTACCCATCCCAAACTTTAGAATGGCACTGTACAATGTTATAATATTGTGGCATTGTTGCCTCTTAAAAAAAAAAAAAAAAAAAAAAATTTGGCCATTAGGTTCCCTAAATGCAAATGTTGTTGTTGAATGTCCATTTCAATCTGTTCACATGCTTTAAAACCTTTTTAAACTACATTTTTACTGTAGTATTTATCTAATTTAAAAATACACTACACTGAAAATGTTTGGAGTCAGTAAGATTTTTGTTTTTTAAAAAAATGGACAATTTTATTCAGCAAGGATGCATTAAATTCAAGACAATGGGATTTATAATGTTACAAAATATTTCTATTTCAAATCAAATGGCTTAATCAAAGCAGCCTTGGTAAGCTTAAGAGAATACAAAAAAAAACTGACCCCAAACATTTGGAAAAATAACTTATAATATAGCATTGTCAAAATGCTAGTGATAGTATGTTAACTATTGGTGTTTATGAGTGTATTACTTTTTTGCTGCAGGTGCTGGAGGTGTTTGAGAATGAGAGATTCTTCCAAATGGTCATGGAGAAACACGGGGATGGGCTTGACCTGTTTGAGTTTATCGACATGCAGCCGAGACTGGACGAGCCTCTGGCAAGCTACATCTTCAGACAGGTGAGAAACAGGCTGTGAGAACTGTTGAGATGGTGTAATTTGATCACTTTTTGTCTGATGTATATCTGTATATTTCTGGACTTAGTTGGTAGCCGCAGTGAGTTACCTGCGTGGCAAAAGAGTGCTCCACAGGGACATAAAGGATGAAAATATCATCATAAATTCTAAATTCCACATCCGGCTGATTGACTTTGGCTCTGCTGCCCTGCTGGAACCTGGAAAGCTCTTCTACACCTTCTGTGGCACTCTGGAGTACTGCTCCCCCGAGGTGCTTCAGGGAAACCCGTACGTACTGAAACATCTCACAGCCAGTCTCAGTTCCATCTGTGCGTCTGAGATTGATAAGGACAGAACACAGGATAGGATCAAGTGGTTAAGGGTCTAAGAAGAGTAACATAAAGGTTATAGATTCATGTATATAAAATAAGTAGCGCATTAACTACAGTATGACAGAGATCACCACGAAGCCCTTGAACATTCATGTTCACGATTCATCAGAGCAGGTCTTTCTTTATTTTCCTTCAATAAAAATGTAGTGACTTAACATTTTTTTATTCACTCAGGTTTCATAAATCCTGTTTGGATATTGAAATAGGTTTGAATACCCAGTTTAACTTAGAAACACGCAACATCACAATTAAAAAAAGGTTGTTAAATGCAGTTTTTATGTTGACTTTAAGCCTTTGTAGGAGAATGTCAGGTGAATGCAAGATATACTTGTATATACAGGTTAAATGAGATTGATTTTTTTTTTTTTTTTTTTTTTTGGATGCATGTAGGTACGAGGGTCCAGAGCTGGAGATGTGGTCTCTAGGGGTGCTCTTGTACACCCTACTCTTCAGTGAAAACCCGTTTTGCAGTGTGGAGGAAACACTGCAGGCCCGACTCAATCCTCCATGCCAGATATCTACAGGTTTGCAGCCATGAAGACACGACTAATTTGGCTTTATTCAGGGTTTCTGTGGGTCTTAAGTGTCTCAATTCTCCCTTCCACAAATGAAGGCATTAAAAAGGTCTTAACTGGAGCAAAAATTGAAATCTTCCTCATTGTTTTTTGTCTTATTTACCAGTACATCTGTCTGTCGGTCTGTCTAAATCAAGATGCATTTACTTGAGATGCAAAATGAAGATATGAAGTCTTGTTTTTGAGTTTATGCTTAACAAAATTGAGTTTATGCTTAAAATAGGACACAATATCTGTCAAAGAATACTTTTCCCTTTAAATTTAAGTTGAATTGAATCATAAGAGTTCTTTTTGAACAATTTCTCAGAAAATAAGACTTAGAACATTACTTTTTCAAATAAAACTTGCAAAAACACTGTTTATTACTGTTTAACCTGTTACTTTTTTCTTGTTTTAGAGTTGTATGCACTGTTGGCTGGTCTTTTGCACCCAGTGGTTGATCAGAGAATGACTCTAGAGGAGCTCTTGGAGTCGCAGTGGATTCAGCAACCCATAAATCTAGCAGAGTACTCATGGGGAGAGGTCTTCCCCTCCAGCAATGGTAAGAGAGTTGGTTTTAGGTTATTTCATCCACCAAAAAGATGATAATATTCAGCTCAAACACCTTTTTCATTACTCAAATAATGCAGAGCTTCATACATATACTTTATCTCAGAATCCACAGAACATGTGGAGCCCAACTCGTGTGTCCACCGGGCAGACATCCTCTACCTGGACCCCGAAAACAATCTGAGCACGTCTGAGGACACTCCTATAGAAGATGAAGATGAGGAGGAGGATGAGGAGCAGAGGAGAACAATGGCGGCACTACAGTGCGAGCTGCTGAAATATCTCACCGACGAGTGAGGAACTGTTGTGAAAGAAACGCTAATGCATTTTGCTCAACTAATTATGACATTACATCTAATGTCACCATGAACACTAATGCACACAATCTCTGCAGAACTCTCCGTCCACCTGCCGCTGTCCTCCTTGATGATACCAGTCCGTCCAAAGAGCAAAAGGAAAGTGTGACTGGGAATGGAAGCCATCTGTGTTGCTAAGAAACAGCTTTATCTCTGTGTTTGGTGAAGGAATAGGAGTGTATTTATCAATGTGTTGTTTTTTTACCTTTCATGGAGTTTTTAAAACATTGTGTTTTGAGATGTGGAATGTGCTTGCTGTTTGTTGTAATACTATGGTGTTGAGCACCAGGATTGTCCTGTTAAAACGTGGCACATGCACTAGACCTGGATGAGGGTCACGTGAGCTTCAAGATATTTGTTATTAGGCCTTCAAAGCTTTAAAAGAATTTTAGGTTGGTTTTTAACCTTTTAAGTTATAAATATTTTAATTATTTTTAACATTTCAATATTTATCCTATGAATAAATTGTTATTGGCATAATTTGAGTTTGCTTTTGGTAACTCTGGTTTTATTTCACGTTGTACGCAGGCTTTGTAAAGCCTCTATCAAATGTTAATGTCAGTTAAATTCTTCAATAAAATATTTGCATTTACAGTCAGTTTTGTTTCGTCTTCCGTTCAAATATCCGGAACTTTTGAGCCCTGACTGTTGTTTCAGTGCGGCGGGTGTATTTTGACGCGGCACAGATATGGTTATACATATACGCAGAAAACAGGTGAGGACTAAACGATAAAATAAATATTTCGCCCATTATCATAGAATTAGACACTAGACTGAATGTTCAACCACTGCTATGTAGCTACCGTAAAAAAAAAAAAAAATCGCGCATGTTTCTTTCGTAAGAAGCGGATTCTTTGATTTGCTGGTGGGAATCAGACTAACATTCATTAATGATGAATCACATAATAAAATCAAATTAATAAATAGCAATTTGTGACTACTAGAAAATCTGAATCTCAACGTTTTAAAACTACGTTTGTTAGCTGCCTCGATGCATGGAAGTGCAAGGTCACTGTTATTCATACTGAATATAAAACTATTCTCTTATTGGTATCTAATTATTATACGTTCATTTTTGAGTGAATACATGACACCAAAGCTAAAAGGTCATTAAAAGTAGTTTATAGCCCCTCAAATAGTTCCAGCATCAGCAGTTCAATACACACATAATGGAGACTGGGGCTTGTCATGATTAGATGTTTCCGTAATTATACGGATTAAAAGTCAAATTACACAAATGCTAGTTTTCTGTAGCAGTGTTTCTGTAAGTTGGTTTCAAACACCGAGTTCAAAAACCTCTTCTATTATCCGAATTGAGATTACAATTTCATTTCATATTTTTGTACTAGCTATTAAGTGAACACATTTGGCGTTTTATTACATTTCTATTGAATAATTTAGCAGACGCTTTTATCCAAAGCGATTTATAAATGAGGAAAATAGAAGCAATCAATGCAACAAAAGAGCAACTATATATATATATATATATATATATATATATATACATAGTTATATAGGCTATATATAATTATATCAAATAATTTAATTTTTTAAATTATATTATTTGAAAACAATTCAATAAGGGTCTATTCACATCGTATGAGCTCATGTATGTGAACAAACCAAGTGTCCCAAAAGCGAATTTTGTCTAAATTTGAAGGTAAAAGCTACATTTGAAAAATATTATACATGTAGTAATTTATAACATTTGCTATGTTCAGCTGCCACGGACTTGTTTGGCTGCTGTCTCTGACTAGTTACAGTAGTTGTGGCAATGTTTGTTTGTAGCCTGCTGTAAAAAATACGGTATATGCAAATAATTTCTAGACATTTACTTAACCTGCAGCTCTTTGTAGATACGTGCTTTGTGGCAGCTGCCATTGACCAGTTACATAATTTGTGGTAATGTTTTTACTGTAAGCTTTATTCATACGTAGTTTTAATAGTACAAAGAGCGGAAAGTCCATGATAGCTGCCATAAACATACTAATATACAAGAGCTGCTTTGTCTATCAATTCAGATAGATATAGAAAGGGAACTGACTTTATACATCCACTAAAAACGAAATATCCTCAAGTCAAATGGCTCAGAAAAGTTAGTTCTGAGAAAAGCTGTAGCGTGGTTTTATATTTTCTTCCAAATATATTTAGTGTGTACAAACATTTTGGGGCCATTAGCCATTGAACTGAACAGCATGCTTCCTCTCTCTATATCTCAGATGTTGTGATGGATGTGGAGATGGAGTGTTTGTCCTGTGGCAGTGAGCAGAAGTCATATGCCGTTCTGCTCCACACAACAAGAGCCCCATCAAGCGAATCCATCTCACAATGGTCAAGTCACCCACAGACCTGGGAATCAGCTCACCCTGTGCTCTTTGCTCGAGATGGGCTTCTCAGAAACTCAAGCCAAGGAGATGCATGAAGGTGCTATGAAGAGCCGTGGGAAACATTTTCCATCTGTTCTGACAGCACTGTTGCTCCTGGGCTTCAATCCCTCCAGTATCCTGAAAATAATGCAGAAGTGTCCAGAAGTATATTCACTTAAAGGTGCAGACTTACAACAGCGCATTGATCATCTGAGGAAGATGGGACTGGTAGAAGGTGATGAATCTTGTCCTTTAGTAAATTACAATGCTGTTCTAAAGTTTGGGGTCAGTAAGATTTGTATGATTATTTTTATTTTTTTTTTGAGAGACATTGATACTTATATTTGGCTAAATTGTTAGAAAAGTTTATTTCAAATAAATACTGTTCATTTTAATTTTATATTCTTCAAGCAATCCTGACAAAAGAGTATCATGGTTTTCACGAAAATATTAACCAGCAGCACAACTGTTTTAACATTGATAATAATAAGAATAGTTTCTTGAGCAGCAATCAGCATATTAGAATGATTTCTGAAGGATCATGTGACACTGAAGAGTGGAGTAATGAAGCTTTGAATCACAGGAATAAATGACCTTTTAATCATATTAAAATAGAAAACTGTATTACTGTTTCACAATATGACTATTTTACTGTATTTTTATCAATCAAATGCAGCCTTTGTGAACATAAGAGACTTCTTTCAAAAACATTGGAACTTAAACTAACAGAAGTGTTTTGTGCACCAGAAATAGCATTGGAACTACGTATCATGTTATAATGATGTGTTTTTTAAAGATGTTCTGCCACAGTACAACAAACAAATTATTTGCAAATTATTTGCATGAATTTTGTCTTCCTTAAAAACTACTAGCCTTTGAAGTTGATGTTTTATTTAATATCCTGTTAAATCAGGATTGACAGTGTTGTATCATTTATCCATCATTATTTTTGGAGAAAGTATAAACAGGAAAGATTCACTCAGGCCATTATAATCATTTAAAGGGATAGTTGACTGAAAACATTCACTCACCCTCATGTGGCTCCAAACCTCTTTGTATTTCTCTCTTCCAAAACGCAAAAGAAGATATTTGAATAATGTGAGTAAACCAAACTGTACTTCCACTGTATAGACCAAAAAACACATTTATTAAATATCTTCTTTTATGTTCAATTTGAGGGTGAGTAAATGAGGACAGAATTTTCATTTTTGTGTGAACAATCTTTTTAAAGTCTCTAATTATTTCCTTTTGAAACAGGAAGTTCAATACTTTTGTTCAGCAAGGATGCTTAAATCTTAAATTTCTTTAAAGTGACTGTAAAGACATTTATAATGTTACAAAAGTTTATTTTGAATAATTGCTGTTCTTTCGAGCTTTCTATTCATCAAAGAATCCTTTCCACAAAAATACTAAGCAGCACATCTGTTTGATAACATTGATAATAATCAGAAAATGTGTTTTGAGCAACAAATCAGCATATTAGAATGATTTCTGAAGGATCACGTGACACTGAAGACTGGAGTAATGATGCTGGAAATTCAGATTTGCAATATTTGCAATGAATAAATGAAATTTTAATATATATTAAAATAATAAAGTTATTTTAAATGGTATTAATATTTCACAATATTACTGTTTTAATGTATTGTTGATCAAATAAATGCAAATTTATTAAAATATCTTGCCAACCAGAAATCTTTGAAAAGTGGTGTAAATGTATATTAAATTATTGAAACATTATTTGGAAAATATTAACTTAATATAAGATAAACATATTTTAATTGAACTAAAACTCTATTTGTGCAGCACTTTTTAGAATTAATATTATTAATTCAAAGCAGTTTTACGAAAAAGAATGTAACACGAGCTATTTGAACATACAGGCGCATCTCAATAAATTAGAATGTCGTGGAAAAGTTCATTTATTTCAGTAATTCAACTCAAATTGTGAAACTTGTGTATAAAATAAATTCAGTGCACACAGACTGAAGTAGTTTAAGTCTTTGGTTCTTTTAATTGTGATGATTTAGGCTCACATTTAACAAAAACCC